>CAUYRT010000680.1:0-16655 GCA_963574885.1 Lepilemur ruficaudatus
GTCCAATTAATTTCTTTCTATTTATAGTAGAGACGGGGTCTCGCTCTTGCTCAGGCTGGTCTTGAACTCCTGACCTTGAGCTATCCACCCACCTCGGCCTCCCAGAGTGCTAGGATTACAGGTGTGAGCCACCGCGCCCGGCCTTATTTTATGAAACATTTTATAAATTTGTTTGAGTCTGGTTTGAGAATCATAAGAATAACACAAGTAGGTACTTATAGCATGTTCCAGACCAGTGGTTCTCACAGTGTAATGCCCAGACCTGCCCAGCAGCATTACCTAGGAAATGGTTGAAATGCAAGTGCTTGGCTCCATCCCGGACCTGCTAAATCAGGAACTTGGGGTTGTGGAACTTAGAGACTGGTGTTAAGTCGCCCATGTGATTCTAATGCATGTTCAAGTTTGAAAACCAGTTATAAGAAATTGGTGGACCTAGTCTCTGGTACTGGCTCCACAATTTGTTTCCTGTGTGGCCTTGAGTTAAACCCTATACCTTTATACCCTCTCAGAGTTCTCCTCTGCAAGAGATAAATGGAGATGATGGGACCCTGGCCAAGAGATAGTATATGAGGGTACTTAATGAACTATAATGTGATATAGACATGTATCATTTTATTTAAGTCTATTGATATAGACAGTAGAGAAGAATATCAGAAAGGAACTAATCATAGGATTTTTCTGAGCCTGAATGATTTTTTCACTAAAAAATATTAACATAGGCCAAGCGTGGTGGCTCACGCCTGTAATCCTAGCACTCTGGGAGGCCAAGGCAGGAGGATCTCTCAAGGTCAGGAGTTCAGGACCAGCCTGACCAAGAGTGAAACCCCATCTCTACTAAAAATAGAAAGAAATTAACCACACAACTAAAAATATATAGAAAAAATTAGCCTGGCATGGTGGCACATGCCTGTAGTCCCAGCTACTCGGGAGACTGAGGCAGAAGGATTGCTTGAGTCTAGGAGTTTGAGGTTGCTGTGAGCTAGGCTGACGCCACGGCACTCTAGCCTGGGCAACAGAGTGAGACTTTGTCTCAAAAAAATATATATATATGTGTGTGTGTGTGTATATATATATATATATATATATATATATATATAAAACAGCAAAGAAGTTGTTTTCAGAATTTGGAGTTGCTTTCATGGGCTGAGCAGACCAGACCAGACCAGCCAGAACAACCCACAAAGGCAGTGCCCAGACAGGTGGGAGGCAATCCATGATTGTGCCACGGCGTGGGTTCCACTAAGGGAAAGAGAACAATGCTTTTTCCTCTCCCTTTCACATTTTTTTGTATCTCTTTAACCCACATTAGATTGCCTCCTTCTTTGTGGTACAGTGGGGGTGAGAGATGGCTTGAGTTACCCCTAAGATCATGAACCCATAGTCAAGAAAACAGGAAAATACCTCCATAAAATTACAGCTGGCAAAAAGGAAGCCTGGCTGTTTAGACTCCAGGAAAATATATTCCTTTTGTGCTCAAGAGAATACATTAGCATCTTTCTGAATCCAGATTGAAAAGACTCAAACTCATTCTCTAGTCATTCAAAAACGATGCAATTTTCCAGTGACAATAGAGCTATTAAATGTACCAGTTGGAAATGAGAATAATGTGTGGCTCACGCAGCCAAATTCCAAATCAGGATTCTTCCCTAGTATCAATGAAATTGGTGACGCCGTCTATTTCTATATATTTCTAATATGTTATTTATATGTGTCATTGGATTTTATAGAAATATCTAAAAATAATATCTGCATATGAAATATCTTTGCTCTAAAATGATGTTTTCAAAGTCATAAGGGCTAATGAACACATGAATCTAAAGCTATTTTTCATACAATAAAAATGCTCTTCATAAGAATTGTTAGTGATGTTCCTTGCGTTTCAAAGGTCTTTCTTTCTCTAAGGAACCACAGACATACAGAAGACACTTTTTCAAAGCAATGGAAGATTAGGTTTCAAATGCTCAATATTAAGCTACACGTTCCTTATTTACTGATTAAATTATGCGGTTCCTGGTGGGCTCAAGGGCGAATATCATGTGACTTGGGAGGTGGTGGTGGTTCTGTGTTTTTCACTTTGTGGCAGAGCTCTTTTCCATGATGGGACACCTGGGCCTATGCCATTTGCCAAGCCACCCTTAACGCAGGAAGGCTCCAATAAATGGGATCTCTCCAGCATACTTGAAAATTATGACTTAGAGAATGAAGCTGTGGAGGAGCTGGCGTTGGCCAAGCCATGTATCTGGCCCCACTTCCAACTTGAGTCAAGAATAATTATAGAAATCTCCATGGCTTTAGACACTGGGTTTAACATCCTACTGCCATCAAAATCTGAGGTTAGAAGACTTCAAATTGATGTCCAGGATCGTGACTGTGATATACCCATTGGTTGGAGTATCACAATTTCCCTTTAATACAAAGTAAGAAAAATATTCCATTAATAGTAAGATTATATTGTTACCTATACTGCCCTAGTCTCTTTTGAGTTTTATAATAGACTTTATTTTAGAGCAGTTTTAGGTTCACAGCAAAATTAAGCAGAAGGCACAGAGAGTTTACATATAGCTGCCCCCAGACACACACAGCCTCCTCTACTGTCAACATCCTTTGTCAGAGCAATTGTTAAAATCGATGAACCTACATTGATACATCATTACATCAGGGTTCACACTTAGTGTTCTACTTTCTATGAGTTTAGGCAAATTATGTGTATCTACCACTGTAGTGTAGTGGTATCTCCCTGTTGTGGAAAACTAGTTTTTCATTAGTAGATATTATGTAACCTGTAGGTTCCTTATAGATGTTCTTTTTCAAGATTAGGGAGTTCTCCTCTATTTCTTATTTGCTGAGAACTTTAAAAAATTTAATAAAAGTACTTTAAATAATACAATGTTATAGATTGAAATACATAAATATGCTCACAGTCTGAGCCCAAATTTGTTTCTAAACTTGCTTGCAATGAGCTGGCTCTCTGCTTATTCGGTGCAAATCTTAAAGGACCCAGTTCAGGTATTGATTTGCCCTAAATCCTTTCTTGATCACCTTAGTCCACACTGACCTCTTCCTCCTCTAAACACAGTGAGTTTTGTTAATTGGCCATAATAATTATTTATATTTATGTGTACATTGTGACGTTTTGACACGTACAATGTACAATAATCAAATCAGGGTAATTTTGCTGAGAGTTTTTTTTTTTTTAAATCATGATTGGGTGTTGAATTTTGTCAAATACTTTTTCTGCATCTTTTTGTATAGTCATGTGATTTTTCTTTTTTAGCCTATTGATGTGATGGATTACATTAATTGATTTTTAAAATTTTTTTAAATTTCAGCATATTACGGGGGGTACAATTGTTTAGGTTACCTATATTGCCTTTGCGCCACATGAGTCAGAGCTTCAAGCATGTCCATCCCTCAGACGGTGTGCACTGCACTCATTAGGTGTGTATATACCCATCCTCCCCGCTCCCCCACTCCTATCTGCCCAACACCCGATGAATGTTATTACATTAATTGACTTTTGAATGTTGAACCAACCTTGCATACCTGGAATAAATGCCTTTTATTCATGGTTTATAATTCTCTTTATACATTGTTCGATTTAATTTTTTAGTATTTTCTTAAGAATTTTCACATCTATGTCCATAAGAGATATTGGTCTGTAGTTCTCTTGTCCTGTAATATCTTTGGTTTGGATAACAAGGTAATGTTGACTTCATACAGTGAGGTGGGAAATATTCCCTCTGCCTCTGTCTTCTGAAAGAGATTGTAGAGAATTAATATAATTTCTTCCTTAACTGTTTAGTATAATACTCCAGTGAACACATCGGGGCCTGGTACTCTCTGTTTGGGGAGGGTATTCATTATTAATTTATTTGCATAGTTATAGGCCTATTCAGATTGTCTATTCTCTCCTTTATTTTCATGGTGGTATTTAAAAATTATTAAGAACAAATAGAACAAATACATATCAAGGTCTTATTTGCATGGAAACATTTATGTTTCCTTGAATGTATAACCAAATTCTCTATTAAACTTTCTTACGTCCCTTGTTTTACCAGCTCATTATCATTCTACACCATTGCCCCCAATTTTTTTGTTTAAAAGTTTTCTTCAGTCTTGCAACTGTGATCATTCAGTTGTTCTCTCTAAAACCGTCATTTACTGATGTCAAATAAGACGCTGTATAGCGTTACCTCTACCAGTATCTTGATTTTTGAGTCATGCCTTTAACAGAACTTAACCCAATCCCAAGAGGAAATTTTTTTTCCCTTCATCACAGAACTGTGCTCATGGAGTGAGTAATGAGTCAGGCTGAGAGAAATGGAATATATTCAGTTTGTGACTCAAATCCCCTATAATTGAGTTATGTTTTACCACTACAAAATTATGTGCTCCACACTGGTCTTTATGGAGAAACACAAAAATGTTATTCCCTTACCACAACCATTTAGGAAAAAATAGCCAATTTAACATAGAATTTCTCAAATATACATCCCTACATTACAAAGCAAATGATTGGCTGTAATCTGATATTTTTAATGTCTAAATAGACATGTAACACTATTCTAGAAATGTTCAATACATCAAAATTATGGGAGACAGGTCAGGATTTATAATCACATTATACCAATCAGTTCATAAGTATCACATTCACTTTCAAAAAAGGGCTTTGCTCCTTCTCCCAATGTACTGCTTGTTTGAATAGAGCATAACCAGATAAATTAATGCCCCCAAAATACAATCAGTCAAATTATGTTAGTATTATATTAATTCAAAATTTATTTTTGAAAGCATATTAAATATATAAATGATACTAAAAGTAAGATAGGGAAGTCTATTGACTTGGTATGGCAGATTGCATTTTTCAATGATGACTACATTTTCTCCAATTCCATATGCCTTTCATACAATTTGACTTTAATATTCCTTCCATTGAGAGGTGGGATTTATGTTCCCTGCCCTGGAATCCATGCAAACTTGCAATTATACTGGAAATGATGCTATGTGAAACCTGAGGCTAATTTATGAAAGTTGACAGCTTCCACCTAGTTCTCTTTTGGGGCATTTGCTTTTGGCATCCAGCCACCATGCTGTGCAGAAGCACAGACCACATGGAGACAATACATGTACAGGTGTTCTGTCTGACAGTCCCAGCTAAGGTTTGAGCCAACAGCCAAAATCACTGCCTGACATATGGCTGAGTGAGCAAATGATTCTTGCCCCAGACATTAAATTGCCCCTCAAACTTTCCCCAAAGATACTCCAGACATCATGGGACAGAGCCAAGCTGTGCCCCATGTTCTTTCTGAATTTCCAATACCATTGCCCATGGGATGCCAAGGATATGTCTGTCTTTCTGGACTCTGTGAGATATTCTGTTACTCAAGTAAGTTTGAGGTCATTTCTTATGTATCAGTAGTAACTAGGACAACCATTTACTGTCGCGGGTGGGTTGTAGATAGCTTCCATTTTTCCTTTGATTCCCAGACCTACTTTCTACTTATCTCCACCAAGTTCTCTTCCTTGTGGATGCTGACCTCCATCAATGGGCTCCTGTGTCCCCCGGTGTCCAGTTGTTAGCCAGCTGGGGACCCCAGGAGTTCAGAGGCAGCTTTCTCTCTGAGAAATGACATCAGCCTGGCTGTGGCCCCCAACTCCAGATACTGCTGCTCTCAAGGTGGTCCTCTCCAGGCTTCTGAAACTGCTTTTTCCTCTCCTCCCTTGCAGTCTAGCAGTGATGACTTGCTACCTGCACTTATTCTTGTGGTTCCCTACTCCTTGTACATGACTTTATAATTAGTCCTGTTGTAAAAATATGTTTAAAATTATCCTAAGTGTGCTATTATTTCATGTTAAGAATGACTGACACAGCTGATGGTTGTTTTACCTGAATCTTCTATTTTAACCCCTATATAAAAGCAGATGCCCCTTACATGAACTTCCTTAATGACACTTAACACTATAATCATTATTTAAATTATTTCTTTTCTTACTGATTTATCTTTGTATGCCCTTCCTTTTAAATGTTTTCCATGTAGTAGACACTCAATAATTATCTGATGAATATAAATGTAGATACTTGCCAATCACAAAGCATCCACAATGGTAAAGGTAAAGTTAATTAAACACATTTTGCTGGGAACATTCTCTCATTATGTGATATAACAGGCATGGGCTTAAGTTAAAGATGTATTTAAAATGGAGATAAACTGGAAAGTATGTCCCACAGACTAATAAAACCTAATCTAAAGAAATAGCCCGTAATAAGAGTGACCTAACAATTCCTAGTATAATACCACAGGCAGATGATACAGCATGCACAAAAGTGAATCAGGCAGCCCACCACTATTAATAGACATCTAGTAGGAGAGATCTATACTAACTATGGATACTGGACCACAATCTTATTTCCAAGCCAGATTGGAATCTTGTTTTCTTAAAAAATTGTTAATACTGTCCCTTTCAGTCTTCAATGTGTACTGATTCTGGATGCTAAATATAGAGTCACTTCAGCTATAGAGCTTTGTCTGTGGGCTGAAGATTATGGAGGGAGGCCCTAGCCTTTTGGAAAAGAAGACAGGCTGAATCCAGTCCTAGAGGGGAAGTGGGCATGATTGAACCAGAAAGATCAAAGTGGAGACTCAAGACAGAATTTTAGTTCTATGGATTGCCATCTTGTTAGATGTTCGAGCAGCCCGGAGTGCCAGGGAACTTTGCTGTTACTTTGGTGTCAGGGGCTGAGTGCCCAAAAAGGAAGACTGGAAGAGAGCACTAACAGTGCCATAAGTGCTAGGGATTTTTATAAAGTCTTCATTGTACGGATAGCATATGTACTGCTGAGCTTCCTCCAGGAGTGGGGTGAGGACGGACCTCTGCTTTGCACAGCTATCACTCAGACATTGTGAAGACAGAAAGCATTTATTTGGTGGAATTTATCACAGTGGTTTATGTATCAGTCTCTGCTCTTTGCTATGTTACCTGGAGACCCTTATCTCATCTTCATCTCCAGAACAGAAATTCCCCTTACTTTACCATATTTCTCATCTTTTAAGATTATGGACAAAATTTGACTTTTAAGCATATTCATATTAAAATTGCCAAACAACTAGAATCCATTCCTGTTAGGTTATTATGGAGATTTGCCAAACAACTAGAATCCATTCCTGTTAGGTTATTATGGAGATTTGACTTAGATCCTGGGGAGTAAAACTTTCTTCCAAACATTCCAAATACCTCCACATAATAGGGCAGAGGCAGCTGATCCTGGCTTGAGAACCATAGTTGACCTTGGCTGTAACTTGGTTCATTTGTATGTCCTGCTTTGGGGATCAAGGAATTCAAAAACAAATGAAAGTAGGTAGAATATATTTAGGCCACTTTTGGTTAATATTTTTGTTCTGATGAGTTTTTTTGTACAATCAGGAACAAATATAAATGGTTCTATGGACTGGTTTACCCCTTTACTTGTAATCGCATAGACAAAAACCTAACTATTTTGGTTTTTAATTCTTCTTTTTAGACATTAGGGAAACTTTGTATAAATGAAACATATAGTTGATAGGGCCACAGTCGTAGGCAGCTGGTTACCCTGAATGGAACATGTTTTATTACAATTTACCAAGTCTTCTGGCCTAGCCATTCAGAAAATAGTTAGGTGAGGCTTAGTTTTAAAACTGAGACAATGTCCAGGCATTCATTTGTGACTATAATCAGTAAGAGGACACTGGACATCACTGCAAGGCAAATAATTTAAATCTTTGCTCTAGAATTCACCACATGCTCTTGAACAAGACCCTCAACTTCTGTGCATCTCAGTTTCCCCACTCAAAGATTGTTCTGAGAGTTGAATGATATATTGTACATGATCACACACAACATTGAGCTGGAAACGTTGCAAATCTTCAAACATTACTTCAATCTATTTTTAATGCTTTTCTGTGGTTTCAAGTTATTTACCAGAATAGGCAGGGAGTTCCTTGCCTTTGGACATGTCCTTACTGTGATCCTTATGTAGTAACTAACACATAGGTACTTATAGCTTTGCTGAAGGAAGGAGGGAGGGAAGGAAGAAAGGCAGACATAACCTTGAAATGATGAAAAATTCTATAATCAGAAACTTGTTTAAAGGCCAACAGAATATGTTGCTATGTGGATTAAGCAAATACGTTGCTATGTGGATTAAGGGTATATTGTGTCTCTTTAAAGTAGATAGAATTTGATGATATTTTATACGTTGGTGCAAAAGTAATTGCCGTTTTAGCATTGTTGAAATTTGCCCTTTGATATTGGAATACATTCTTAAGTAAATGTGGTTATGTTATACATCATTTCAATGTGCATTTCCCACTTCATGTTTTTTTGCTAGTGACTTATTTGCTGTTTATTTTATATTTACTTTAGACTATGGAAATGATATTAGACATAAAGCAAATTCAAGCAATTTTCTTATTCAAGTTCAAAATTGGTAGCAAGGGAGCGGAGACAGCTTGCAACAGCACCAACACATTTGGCCCAGGAACTGCTAAGGAACGTACAGTGCAATGGTAGTTCAAGAAGTTTTGCAAAGGAGCTGAGAGCCTTGAATATGAAGAGTGCAGTGTCTGGCCCTCAGAAGTTGACAACGACCAATTGAGAACAATCATCGAAGCTGATGCTCTTACAACTACACGATATGTGGCCGAAGAACTCAACGTCAACCATTCTATGGTCATTTGGCATTAGAAGCCAATTGGAAAGGTGGAAAAACTTGATAAGTGGGTGCCTCATGAGCTGACTGAAAATCAAAATAGTCGTCATTTTGAAGCGTCGTCTTCTCTTATTGTATGCAACAACAACCAACCATTTCTCCATCCGATTGTGATGTGCAATGAAAAGTGGATTTTCTATGACAACCAATGATGACCAGCTCAGTGGTTGAACCAAGAGGAAGCTCCAAAGCACTTCTCAAAGCCAAACTTGCACCAGGAAAAGGTCATGGTCACTGTTCGGTGGTCTGCTGCTGGTCTGATCCACTACAGCCCGGAGAAACCATCACATCTAAGAAGCATGCTTGGCAAATTGATGAGATGCACCAAAAACAACAACGGCAGCAGCTGGCACTGGTCAACAGAAAAGGCCCAATTCTTCTTCATGACAACACCTGACTGCACGTCGCACAACTAGTGCTTCAAAAGGTGAACGGATTGAGCTATAGAGTTTTGCCACATCCACCATATTCGCCTGACCTCTCGCCAACCGACTACCACTTCTTCAAGCATCTCAACAGCTTTTTGCATGGAATACACTTCCCCAGCTAGCAGGATGCAGAAAATGCTTTCCAAGAGTTCCTCGAATCCAAAAGCATGGATTTTTATGCTACAGGAGTAAGCAAACTTATTTCACATTGGCAAAAATGTGTTGATTGTAATGGTTCCCATTTTGATTAATAAAGATGTGTTTTAGCCTAGTTATAATGATTTAAAATTCATGGTCTGAAACTTCAATTACTTTTGCACCAACCTATAGAATCAGTTGTCTTTATTCAACATTGTGCAAAACACTGACCTAGATTTTGCCCCCCAAAATGCAGAGTTTTATAGAAACCTGTCATTATCTCAAAGAAAATTGTTATGAAGCAGGATTGCCCCTCTGAGCCTGTGTCATGTCCCAATTATTTCTTTGTTAAATAGTTGTAGGGCTAGGTGTGGTGGCTCGTGCCTATAGTCCCAGCAGTTTGGGAGGCTGAGGCTGGAGGATTGCTTGAGGCCAGAATTTTGAGACCAACCTGAGCAACATAGCAAGATTCCATCTTTACAAAAAATAGAAAAATTAGCTGGGTGTGGTGGTGTGTTTCTGTATTCTTAGCTACTCGGGAGGCTGAGGCAGGAGGATAGCTTGAGGCCAGGAGTTTGAGGTTACAGTAAGCTATAATGAAGCCACTGAACAGTAGCCCAGGCAACAGAGCAAGACTCTGTCTCAATAAGTAAATAAATAATAGTTGTAGCAAGACACATTAACATTATAACATCAGCAACTGACTTGGAATATCTGGTTTAAACTGTAGGAGGCCAAAGGAAATGAAAGAAATAAACATTATTCTTAGTCCCTAATCTAGGAGTTGGTTGTAGCCCAATCATTTGAACAGTTTGTACTGCTCAATGAATCTATTTCTCACAAGCACATTATTGTATATATGTGGTAGATGGTTCCAAAGCCAAACCACAAAAGTCTGTTTAAAGGTTAATATGCCTAAAGCAGTCTTTGTGTTCACAGGGTAATGTGGTCAAGGTTTCCCCATGGGATGCAAGAACTGTCTGTCTTTCTAGACTCTTGAGATGGGAAATTCCTTTCTTTTTGCCAACCCCTTCAATGTCCATGTAGCCGTCAGCAAGACAAGCTTACTGGAGGATTTTGGTATGAAACATTTGGACTTGATCTGGGTTTAACAGGGTTAAAGATTAGAGGACACATTTCTGGCATAAGGAAAAAAATGAGAGATGATCAATAACTCTAATGAGCCATATATAATAATATTGAAGAGTATTAACTTTTTATTCATTCCTCAAATTTTTTATGTTTTCAAAAATACCCCCCCCACAATGTCTAGCATATGTTTTATCTATAATTATTTAATTATATGTGGTTACCAATTGATCATATAACTTAAGAGCTACAGGAAATCAGCAATTTTAGTGTATAATTACAAATAAACTATTTGTGTTTTTCTGATGGTCTCCACAAAAACTTTCTATAATAATATCAACACCTCAAGGAGCAGAAAGTGGCCTTTCTTAACTGCACAGGGAAAAACTCTCTCTAGGACAACTCTTACTGACACTACCGAGCTATTGAGCAGAGGACAATTCTCTTACCCCTGTAGGTCTTAAACCCTAACCCTGAAATCAAAAAAATAGACCCATTATTGGCCCTGCATTCATATCTTCTTAAATGTTCTACTTTGAAAAGAGTACTGTTATCAGTTTAGTTCTCAGACTGTGCTTGGGTTGGGGGCTCACGTGGCAAGGCTGCCATCTAGTGTACCATAGACTTCATTACATCTTGAGAAGAAAAAAAGAATCAGAACAGAATCGCAGTATGCACGCACACCAATACGCTACTACTATTAGCTACATTAAGGAGTTTTCCTGGAGATTTTAAGATGAAGGCAGGCCAAAGCTCACTAACAGAATTCCTATTTTCCTTCACATTTTATTTAAGGTGATTAAAAATATCTCCAAACTGCAGCCTTCGTATTTGGGACACTTTGTAGTATTGTAGGAAAATAGGCAGGCACATCCTTGGGCTCTGATTTGTGAGAGAAATCAGGATTGCTGAAATTAGATTGTGCATACGAAGATTAGAATCAGCAGAAGTATTCTTGCTTTGCTGCCAATTTTCAAACAAATTTAAACAGACTATATAAATAATGTTGCTGTCCTGAACCCCATCATGGTTTGACAAGGTGTCAGTGAATTCACACCAAAGACTTTTACAGAGAGAGCTTTAGCTAAGAGGCAGCATAGGATGGTGGGTAAAGAGCATGGGTTTTTAAAGCCAGACTGCCTGGGTTTAAATCCTGGCTCCCCTACTTAATAGCTGCATAGACTGTGAAAGTGTTACCTAATGCCTACATGCTTCGGTTTCACCATCTGTAAATGGGACTAGCAATAACACTTAGTCACAAGGATGCTGTGAAAAATTGAGAGAGTTATGACATACAAAGAAATCTAGTTCACTGTTTTAAAAAATTAAGTATTGTGTCCTTTATTGAATAACCAGAAATAGCCAGCATTTCAGTTTTAGAATCTGCTCCATTTTATTAAGAATCCTACATCTGGTAATAAGAAAGGAATCCTACAACCTACCTTCGTGTTTATTTTTCTTCTCTAGACATAAGCCAAAGAAGGCGGCCTTGTTTTCTGTGCTGAAAAATTGCATTTCAAGGTTCAATGTGGGGAAATAGCCAAAAAAAAAAAGAGGGGAGGGGAGGAATCTGGAAGCATGAATGTTATCAGGATTTTTCAAAAAGTAGGAGAAAAGCCAACTGGTTTGCAATGAAAAGCGTCTGTTGTGGAGTTTAGCTGTCTCTCCACCCTTTACTGAATTATATTCAATGAATCAGAATGAAGTGAAATGTCATATCTCAACTGCCTGAGTAATTGAAAAAATATGAAACAGAAGCTAGTTTCATAATATAAAGAAATCACAGAATTTACAGAAAAGACAGAAAACCCCAAAAAGTAACAAAGTTAATTAGTGGTAAAGGCTTACTTCAGAGGCTCTTCCCAGTACCCAAGACCGATTTTAACAGACAAAAAGAAAGGTCACTGAAATGACATTTTTCTTGGCTCTTTTATTAAGCACTGATCAGATCCATTAATTAAAACATGCATAATTAGGAGAAACCACCCCAGCCTTGCAAAAAATTTACTTACATAATCTCCTGACCTCTGCTCCTCTTAACAGGCACAGGTATAGGTATTTACCCAGGGTGAGAAGAGAGGCCCAGTGAGGATAAATTGCTCCAGCATCTTGGAGGATCTAGTCAGAGTTAAAAGCAAGAAGGCCACAAGTGCCCTAGAGAAACAATTCCTAAGGGTGCAAATGTTTTGTAACGTGGGCAGAAGAAAGCTCCTATGAGCATCAGAGAGCAGAAACGTTGAAGAGCAGAGTGGACAATCAAGGTGACAACCTCTCCAATCTTGCTTTTGTGAGAGCTAATTCCTCAAAAACCATCTAGATAGCTACCTGGACAACCACCAGCTGTAGCAGACAACTTTAGTGTCCTACACCGTGATCCCTCTGCCCATGACTAATTTTCAGCTGCAGATGTGGCGAACAGTTCCTGTACAGGCTGAGAGTGTCCCACCTGGACTCTCTACTGTTCTTTCTGTAAAAACAAGGAAGCTTACTCAGAAAGTGTGGGAGAATTAATTTCCCCAAGGAAGACTGTTGTACAATGAAGGCTGAAGTCACTAGGAAAATGTCCCAGGTGCCCATCTTTTCATAGGGTAATTTTGAGATGTATTCTGTAAGGTTTCTCAAAAGATCCTCAGTGGGATGGATCCCCAGTTGGCCACTGCAATAACCAGCTCAAATAATAGACACTTTCAAAGGGTTTTTTTTTTTTTGTCTCATTCTCCTTTCTCTTTCTTTCCTGCTTCCTGGCATTACGTCCTCAAAAAATCTACCTGCACCTGAGTCATTGTCTCAGCCTGTGCTTTTAAAGGAATCCAAACTGAAAAAGACTCCAATATTATGGCTTGGATAACATCTGGCTCCTCCCTTTCAGGTCACGCCTCATTGGCCAAAAGAAACATTCAGGATCACTGTTAACTTACCCCTAGCTTACCTGCACTGAATCTTTGGCTTTCTGACACCTCCTAGGGCAGATAAAAAAGCCAATGTCCAGCAGCGCTGACTGTATTTCCTTGCAAAGCTGCAAATCTCTCTTCCAAGATGGGAAGCAAGAGCTGGAAGGAGTTTACTAGGAACACAACTCTCATTTTGCTGAGCACATTCCAGGGGTTAGGAAAGTTTACACTGCTGTCTGCCTGCAACAGAGCCTTGGTGTACATCTCCACATGACCGCTTCCCCAAGTGCTTTCTCTGAATCACTTCACTATATTTGGAGACTGAGGGGAGTATATCATGTTATAGTATGCCGCTTCACACATCCAGTTCACAAATGCTGTAGCCAAACCAAATATTTACTAGATCAACCAGGTGCATGTGTTTTGCTCATTTAATTCCATACTTAGAAGTCTGGTTAGAAAGGTTAAAACTTTAGTATAGTCATAACCAGTCTTAGTTGTGCATTCAGACAGACACAATAATATAAGGGACAAAGCATATGCTTAAAAGCAGATAGGTTTGAATTAGATTACTGGCTGAACCATTAACTATTAATAGTTACATGTATTTGGTGCTGTGATGATCCATACAGAACTCCATTTATGAATGAGGGACATTTTCTCCCAATGGTTGGAAGTTGGCTAGCTGACCATCTTGAGCTGTCAGCTATCTCTAGAATTATTCTTGGTAATATTTTGGCAATCTTTTGCCCCAGGTCACATCCCTTCCCAGGGCAGCTGACCCATATCATTCAGTGACTGGTTGACATGCATATAAAAAGACCTGGCCATCTCATCCAAAATCAATAAAACTCTAAAGGGCCCAGCTTCAAGGCTTTATTTGAGGTTGGTTGACACCTTTGTTGAATCTTCACCATAGCTTACCTTCTCCCTTGGCCCACTCTTGCATTCTTTTCTCATCTATAGATGTTGATCCTGAGAATATGCTATAATAATAAGAAAATTTGCCCTCTAACTCCAGCTCAGAACTCTTATTCTGGGAAACTCTACCTATGACACCATATGATTATGCCTGATCGAGACAGGGGAGATCCTTGTAAAACTGACAATACAGCCTTAGTTTTAAAAAAAAAAAAAACATTCTTTTAATGTTTGATCAGCATTTATTTCTTGGAGATGGGATCAACACCAATGAGAAGTGTTATATTCTTGTGTTTACTTTTCTCTCGTTTAGACCTAGAGGATTAATTACATATCCCATGTGATAGTCAGGAAGCTAAATGCAAATTCCTGGATTGACTGTCAAGAAATTTTCCAAGTCATAAGGCAATGTTTTAGTGCTAGGTACAGAAACATAAGAAATGTCCACATATCTCACTCCTTAATCTATTCTGGGCCTCTTGTGTGATCCTGAGAGTCATTTGAATTTTAAGACCCTTGGTCACCTCAGCTATAGAATGTAAATAATTGTGTCTTCCTCATAGAATACTGAGAGGATTGAATTAAATAATGATATAAAATCCTTGGCCCAGAAAATCTACTCAGCACAAGTTAGCTTACTTCTCCCACCTTCAGCAAACTGAACCAATTCATACTTTTTCAGTAGGGTAAGGTGTCACAAATCATAACCTAAAAACTATGGTTATCAAAACATCATGTTGTATATTTTAGGTTTATACAATTTGAAAAACTATGGTTATCATAGGTAAAGTCTGGTTCTCCTATGGGCCTTAAGTATCTGTTGGGAAATATTTTTTCATCATGTCAATAGCCACATCCATGCTGACCTTTTCTCTTCCTTAGCCAAGATTTTCTTTTTGGGGTTTACTGTGTTTAAACAAGACAGGCTATTTACTTCAAGGCTTGTTGACCAGGTGTTCACAGTGACTTCTGCTATTGCCAATAACCAAAGAAACTTTCTAGAAGGCAATATTTCTCATATAAACAAATAATGGCAAAGGAATAGGAAAGTGTTGATATGAGATAACAGGACATAGAAACAAAGAAAGTAGTTGTCTTGAGTTATTGGTTCCATAGAGAAATTGTGCACCATTTTTATTAATTCTAGAATTATCTACTGCTCACTTGTCTAAATTTCAGGTTCTATAATAATTATCTATTTCCCTGAACCACTCTAACCTGGAAAAAACAGCTTAGTATGATTCTCACAAATCCTGTATGTGTTGCAGTGGGTAATTACAAACCAAAGGAAGAGTTAGGGCTTCTAAGTTCTCCAGTGGCTTATCTAAACAGATCTGTGGATGCCAGAGATCCAGACGTCCAGTCAGACTTTCCAAGGTCATCTTAATGGGGTATGGAATATAGGAAAAAATTACCTTTGGGTACAGTAAAAATATGCTCTGAATTTGTAAATTGTTTTTACAGATTCAGGAAGCTATTTAAGTAATCATTGATGCCAAGAAGAAAAAAGGAAAAATTAGGCCATCGCTCAACCTGTGAAGTAGGATGGGCATCCAGAAGGAAGCCCTGGTCCTTCTCTCAATCTGTAAAATGAAATTACATTTCTGTCTTTTCTCCTCATTCCCTCTCCTACTCTCTTTTAAATCCAAAATCTTCAAGGTTTACTTCATCAATTCATCATCAAACTATCACACTATTATTTTAAAAAACAAATTAACTGAAATCAATGGTTCTGTTCTAAGAATCCAGAGATGAAACCATCTACATATGGTAACCTAATCTTTGATAAACCAGACAAAAATATACATTGGGGAAAAGAATCTCTTTTCAATAAATGGTGCTGGGAAAACTGGATAGCTACGTGCAGAAAAGTGAAACTGGATCCCTACCTCTCACCTCTCACAAAAATACACTCAAGATGGTTAACAGACCTAAACCTAAGGCAGACAACCTTAAGAATCCTAGAAGAGGATGTTGGGAATACCCTTTCAGACATCGGTCTAGGCAAAGAATTCTTGAAGAAGACCCCCCCCCAAAGCAATCAATGCAGCTACAAAAATAAACAAATGGGACCTGATCAAATTAAAAAGCTTCTGCACAGCCAAAGAAACCATCACTAGAGCAAATAGACAACCTACAGAATGGGAGAAAATATTTGCTCTCTACACCTCTGACAAAGGTCTGATAATAAGAATCTACCTAGAACTCAAAAAAATTAACAAGAAAAAATCAAACAACCCCATTTATAAATGGGCAAAGGAGATGAACAGAAACTTTTCCAAAGAAGACAGAATAATGGCCAGCAAACACATAAAAAAATGTTCATCATCTCTAATCATTAGGGAAATGCAAATCAAAACCGCAATGAGATACCACCTAACCCCAGTGAGATTGGCCTCTATCAAAAAATCCCAAAACAACAAATGCTGGCGAGGATGTGGA
>CAUYRT010000681.1:0-26974 GCA_963574885.1 Lepilemur ruficaudatus
TCAATTTTTGATAGGGTTGTTTGATTTTTTTCTTGCTGACTTTCCTGAGTTCTGTATATATTCTAGTTATCAGCCCTTTATCAGATGTGTAGCATGTGAATATTTTCTCCCATTCTGTAGGTTGTCTGTTTGCTCTCATGATAGTTTCCTTGGCTGTGCAGAAGCTTTTTAACTTGATCAGGTCCCATTTATTTATTTTTGTTGTTGCTGTGATTGCCTTTGGAGCCTTCTTCATAAATTATTTCCCTAGGCCAATATCTAAATGAGTTTTTCCAACATTTTCTTCTTCAGGTGCTCATCAAATAAGTAATCTGTCATGATCAGGTGGGCTTCATCCCAGAGATACAGGGATGGTTCAACATACACAAATCTATAAATGTAATTCACCACATAAATAGAAGTAAAAGCAAAGACTGTATAATTCTCTCAATAGATGCATAAAAAGCATTTGGCAAAATTCAGCACCCTTGATGAGCAACCTTGATAATAATGCTTAGCAAAATAATCACAGACAAGGCTTACCTAAAAATGATAGAAGCCATGTATGATAAACCCACGGCCAACATTATACTGAACAGGGAAAAATTGAAAGCATTCCCACTTAGAACTGGAACAAGACAAGGTTGCCCTCTATCACTACTTCTATTCAATATAGTGCTGGAAGTCCTAGTCAGAGTGATCAGACAAGAGAAGGAAATCAAAGTCTTCAAAATGGGGACAGAGTCAAACTCTCACTCTTTGCTGATGATATGATATTATATATCTAGAAAACCCCAAAGATTCTGCCACAAGACTACTGGAATTGATAAACAAATTCAGCAAAGTCTCAGGTTACAAAATCAATGTATACAAATCAATAGCATTCTTATATGTCAACAACAGTCAAACTGAAAACCGAATCAAAGACTCAATACCCTTCACAACAGCAACAAAGAAAATAAAATGCCTAGGAATATATTTAACTAAGGAAGTGAAAGACCTCTCTAGGGAGAATTACACTGAGGAAGGAAATAGCAGAGGATGTAAACGGGTGGAAAACTATACCATGCTCATCGGTAGGCAGAATCAACATTGTTAAAAGGTCTATACTATGCAAAGTGATCTATAGATTTTTATAGGGATTTTAATAGGGATTAATAGATTAATCCCTATTAAAATACCAACATCATTTTTTGCATATCTAGAAAAAATAATTCTTTGCTTCGTATGGAACCAGAGAAGACCCCATATAGCAAAAGCAATCTTAAGCAAAAAGAACAAATTGGGAGGCATCAATTTACCAGACTTCAAGCTATACTACAAGGCTATAGCAACTAAAACAGCATAGTCACTGACACAAGAACAGAGACATAGACCAGTGGAACAGAAGTGAGACCCCAGATATAAAACCATCCTCATATAGCCATCTAATCTTTGACAAAGCAGACAAAAACATACACTGGGGAAAAGAATCCTTATTCAATAAATCATGCTGGGAAAATTGGATAGCCACATGTAGAAGACTGAAACAGGACCCACATCTCTCACCTGTCACAAAAATCAACTCACAGTGGATAAAAGACTTAAATCTAAGGCATAAAACTACAAGAATTCCAATAGTTAGTTTTCTTGAAAAGGTTTCTTGGAGCATTAGTGACTACTTTAAAAAGAGTTCTGTGTCAATTGTTAGGGAAGTGCTGCAGACTCTATTTCTGTCCTGAAGTTTCACAAATCACATTTATATATTAAAGGTCTTGAGTAATCCCATTGTAAAAGTGTTTGTTTAACTGAAAATCTGACTTGATCAAACTCATTCACTATAGAACCACTGTTATATGTACATGTTAAAGTGGAACACTCTTTAGGAAGTCCTGCTTTACTACTACTTTTCTGCTAGAGACATATGTAATAGAGGTCTAAAACTTGAAGGCATATTATACACAATAATTTAATGATTATATTAAAACACAAAGTCATATACCCACAAAGATGCTTAGGGATTTGAGGTATGTGGGAAGCAGACAGCTCATTCAGTTTTGGACTTTTATGGACCCCAATTCTTGGAAAGTTCTTTTTATGGATTTGGCAATACTAGTTATTCCTCAGGGAAATTATGTCTGCTATACACCCCATTCTGGATTGCTAATTTTTTAGACTTTTGTGGTTCAGAATAAGGCAAATGTGTTTCAGGTTTCTTGGTGGCAAAATCTTATATGTATATCACATAAAGCTATGAGACTGGACACTATAGTGATTGTGGGAAATTAAAAAATATCATAAAAATTTTCCCAGTATCATATGTAGGAAAAAACTAAAAGGAGGCTGCTAGTTCCTTTCAAAATTCTTCATACTGAGAAATACTTACTGACTTTAGCTTTTTAGCTACTTGTTATTTACGTATTAGATTCCTTGTCACCAAAGAGCATAAAGTTTCTGCATTTTAAAGTTAGATAGAGGACATTGAAGCCAAACTGGATGATACAAAAATAAAGATAAAATCATATTATTGTCATAATGATTTATTAATATCCATTGCTGTTATGGGGAGTACGTGGCAATGGCCATGTTTATTAGGGCAGGAAACGGCACTATGAAATATTCCCTGGGAAGTTTCAATTTAAGCTTGTAGATTAAAAATAGTCCTGAATTGGAGTAAGATGACTTAGGGTTTAGTACTGGTAAGAATGCTCAGGAGACCAATTATTTTAAGATTGTAATTCTCTTCAAAGTAGTTTGTATGTTTAATATAATTCTAATACAAATCTCAATAGACTTTTCATTTGAGGTTTGACATAATGTTTTCTAAAATCATCTGGATAAATAAACAAATGAGAATGTCCAAGAACATTTTATAACCTGAAAAAAAAACATTCTCTCATATAACTGTTAAGGAGTCTGTTCCTACTGTATTAAATACAATATGTTCAGATAGATTCTGTAAAATTGCATCTAAGAGCTCTAGAGGAAAAGGTAAAATCTATGTTTTTCTTAGTTGCAGTGAAATTCATTTTCATGGCATGTTATTTAACCCATTTAAATGTTATGATTTACCTTTCTCTTGTTGACTCTTTAGAGTAGGTTTTGATTAATATTTTGGCTACCTTGAAGAACAATGTAGAAGGCTGTATCAAATTTGAATGTAGATAACAAGAAAACTTGTATACTATATAAATATACACTCTGGTATGGACACAAATATCCTTTCTATATTCAATAAACTTACCCCTAATTATCGATGGGCATATTAATCATATTGTGTGGTATTTGTAGTCTTTTAAACAAAAAACTAATTACCTCCAATACTGTTCAGTATATTATAACTGAGATACAAAAGGCATTTCTGAAATACAAAAGGCATTTTTTCTTTTTAAAAATTTTAAAATTTTAAACATGTTTTATTTTATTGTAGTAGGAGCACTTAACATGAGACTTACCCTCTTAAAATTTTAAATGTGTAATACAGTACACTTAAGTAAATTAACTATAGGCACAATGTTGTACAGCAGATTTCTAGAACTTACTCATTTTACATAATTGAAACTCTATGCCTATTGATTAACAAGTTCCCATTTCCTCCTCCTCATCTCCAGTCCCTGGTAACCACCATTCTGAGTTTGACTATTTTAGACACCTCATATAAGTGGAATTATGCAGTATTTATCCTTCTGTAACTGGCTTATTTTATTTAGCACAATGCTTTCAAGGTTCATCCATGTTGTACATTGCAAGATTTCCTGATTTTTAAGCCTCAATATTTCATTATATACATATGAAATGTATATATTTTCTTTATTCATCTTTTGATGGACATTTAGATGTTTCTACACCTTGGTTATCGTGAATAATGCTGTAATGATCACTGGGATACTAATACCTTTTCAAGATTCTGATTTAAATTTAAATTTAAATTCTTTTGGATAACTACTAGATCATGTAGTAGTTGCATTTTTTATTTTTTGAGGAACCTCGAATTACCATTTCGAATTACCTCGAATTACCAAATATCATTTTACTCAGTCATAACAATCGTCTTTCAATATATCAATGATGCAAACCATGGAGGTTCATATTTGGCCCCTGCTGCATGTCCAATAAGGATCAGCAGAATGACCTCCTCATTAGTCATTCACATCCCCAAGATGTTGGGGGCTTAATGATATATGTTACCTTGTTCAATTTCACTGGCCAAAGCAAGTCACTCAGCCGTGGTGGCAGTGAATTATGATTTTCTCCTGTGATCAAATGAGAGAGGAATCCTATATTGCTGACAAGTTAGTAATGTTTGCTACACATGTCCAGTAATATTACAGCATCTCTTTTAAGGTGAATTCTAATCCCCAAAATCACATGGGAGAAAGAGCTTATTGGGAGGAAGTAAAAGTTTGCTTTTCTGTATTCATGGTCAACTTTAAAAATGAAACACTATTTTGTGACGTGCCTAATTAATGAAACTATCCAAACATTTCAAAGTTAACAAAAACTTAATATTTTTTACATTGTAAAAGTACATGTTATCCATTCTTCAGGAAGAGATTTCTCAAATACCAAATTTAAGCAAGAGAAAAACCAATATATGTGCAGTAAAGTGAGTGCAACAATTTTTCTTTATACTTTTTATATTTCCTTTCTGTGAATTCCATGCTCATTTTTTCAGCTATTTGAAATCAGGAGGTGAAGCCACACAACTGAAAACATTCTAGCAGCCAGTTTCTCTGGGTCTTCCTTTCCTTTCCTTTTTCCTTTTTCCTTTTTCCTTTTCTCTTCCCTTCCCTTCCCTTCTTTCTTTCTCTTCTTTTTTTCTTTCCTTCTTTCCTTCCTTTCTTTCATTTCTTTCTTTCTTTCCTTCTTTTAGCACCCAGAAACAGCAGGCCTAGCAATGAGGAACACCTGGGGTCAGCAGGGTAGATGCCCAGTGACGGGATTGCTGGAATGGTAGTTCTACTTGTAGCTCTTTGAGGTATCTCCATATTACTTTCCACAGAGGTTGTACTAGTACAAGTGTTCATTCTAAAGCTGCATTCTCCAATATGGTAGCCACTGGAAACATGGGGCCACTTAAATTTAACTTTGCATCAAAAATTAAATGTATAAATTCAGTTTTTGTCTGTGGTCCATATATTTTTATATATGTGTGTATATGTGTGTGTGTATATATGTGTATTTGCTATATATAAGAATCATAATTTCCTGCAATGGGATATATGAGAGCAGACATCAATAGGAAGAAAAATCTTGGTGCACACATGAGGCTAGTGTCAATCCCTACAAAACTGGACATGGGTAATATCTGATTTCACCTTCCCTAGTTTCTCTTTCTGCTGTCCCTCCCCTGGTTTCCCTCGTGAACTCCTCTTCCGCATGTCACAAAGGATGACTCTTCTGAGGGTTTGGTACTGTGCCGCCCTCTCTCCTCACTCTACATGCCCTGAGTGCTCTTCTTTACTGACCCAGGAAGATGGTATTATATTTACCTGGAGCTTGTTGGTCCAGGGTCTGCTGTCCGTTGGACAGTCACCTGAATGTCCCACTATCAACTCATTCCCAATGAAAACATCCCCCTCTATGTGATCGTCCTTTTGTAATCCTCCTCTTGGATTGGTGGCATCAACTTTTCTTTACCTCACTCCAATGTGCAACAATTTACTACATCATCCTAATTATACTTCTGAAATATTTTTAAATGTGTGCTGTCATGTACAGGGATACTAATCTCTCATAAAATATCAGACAACCTCTTAAATAAATGGCCTTTGAAGTTCTAGGAACTTTCCCCCCAAATGAGTTGTTTTTTACTCTTTCCCCAAAGTTATGTTTTAGAACTCAAATCAAATCCTGTTGTTTTTCTGTGTAAACAAATAAATGAATAACAACAAAATAACCCCTTTGCTTGCTTTTCCTTTCCTGTAGGATAGCACTACTCCTGCCATTATTACAATTTTCACAACTAGGTTTCCTTGGCTACCTATAATACTAAAATTACTGCTACTAACTGCTACCACTACTATGATTCCTATCTGCCATTTTTTGGGCATGTACCATGTGCTCAATGCTAGTCAACAAGCATTTTATGTAATACACTGGTTAAAAACATAGACTTTAGGTTAGACAGATCTATGTTTTAATCATACTCTAGCCACTTACTAGAAAATTACTTAATCTCAGTTTGCTCAACTGCAAAATATGGATAATAATAATATCTAAGGTATAACATTATTCTCTGAGAAGTGGATGAAATAATCCATGCAAAGCATAAGACTTATTACATAGTAAGTGCTCAATAAATAGCAGCTATAGTGGTATAATCAATTGTTATGAAGATATTATCTTTTATCTCTAGCTCAATCTTGAGGCTTATCTTCACTTGACAAGTGAAGACATTAGGATTCAGAGATAGCAACTGTAGAGATGTTAAGTTCAAGTTCACACAGCTAAGAAGTGCAGCTAGAATACAAAACCATGACCTTTTTACCATTCCCGTGTGCCACACTCCTTATTGTGTATAGGACATTTAAGAAAAACTGGCTGTACCTAACTTCCCAGGATCATCTTAACCAGTCCTCTCTCCTTGACCCCATGAACCAATTTCATCTCATGGCGTACCCCTCACTCTCCCTGAATATGTAATGACCTTTCCCTCCTGCATTCCTTTGCCCTTGGTGTTCCTCCTCTCCTCTCGTTTTACCCGTCACCAGGCTCAGCGCCAGTGACATCCCCTATGCCAAGCTATTGCAGAACCTCCCTGCTGCCTACTCTCTCCCACCTCTTTAAATTTACATGCTTGAAAGACCATCCTTGGCTTATTTGCTTATCTTTCCAGTTCACTAAGTTTATCTAGGACGGAGAGTTGAGTTTGCTAATTTGCAAATCCCTGAGACCTGGCCTATAATTATGGTAGTATTTACTGTGTGTTTCTTGAAATGAAGAACAAATGAATAAATGAAAGAATGAATGTGTGAAAAAATGTATTTATAGGCATTTGAAAGTGAGAGGAGAGGAAATCAGAATTAGGAAGAGAAGTGTCTCATCTTTCCATTCTGTTTCCTATGCTGGACTCTTCCTCTGGGTTTGGTTGTTTAGTGAACCTCCTGTGATTATCAGCACAGCCAGGCAGGGCTAGTACTATGGCTTATATAGGACTACTCTGGCCTTTGTTTTTACATGATTACTTGGGTGACTCTGTTGGAGCTTAGAAACCGATACCCTAAAATACAGTGCTGAACTGAGGAAGAAGCCTTGAGGTCTCTCTGATCTCCCTGCCCCCCATTAGCTCTCCCAAAGCATAGGATTCTCTGAAGTTCTTTTATCTGCTTGAAATCTGGAGCTGACAAAGAAGAAAACAATTATTTCTGATCTCTTCCTGGAGTTTTCATTAACTGAACCCATATCACAAGAAGGAAGACTGAAGTCTGCCAACAAACCTGGACAGGCTTTTATTACAAACCGTTGTCCACTCTGTGGACCCAACAAACTTTGCACCAGACCATTGTGTGTTCTTCAAGCCCATTGAATTCTTCCTAGTAACCACTTATTATCCCTTAACAGAATTCCTCTTCTTTCCCCTCCCACAACCTGTTTTGCCAGGATCCAAGCCCTCATTCCTTCTGTAACCTCAAGATGGTGTATAAGCTTCTGTACCTCATGTGGGGTTGGTTCTTCATTCTGAAGTCTCCTGCAATCACGTTAAATAAATCTGTATGACTTTTCTCCTTTCTCACAAAAGGTCGGCCTTTTGTGAATTGATTTTTCAGGGAAACTTCAGAGGACTAAGGGGAATCCCAACAACACAACAACACAGGTAGCCTTGCTGGGTTGACCTTACTTGTATTTTATTGTGTTTTTCCAGCTGACTACCTTAGTTCTTGAGAAGTTAATGGTAAAAGGCAGAGCTTACCTGGACTGAATACATGACATGCCTTTCAAGTAATTAGGGTCTAAAAACCTCCATGATTTTTTTTTTTTTTTTGGCTTGGGCAGACACAGTATTTTCTAGTCTGGACAACAAGAACATGCAAATAAGGAACACCGGACCATGAGACACAGGACAATTTTAAAAGAAAAAAGAAAAATGTGTCAAGGGAAGAGCTATAAAGCTATCAACATGAATAACACAGGAGTCATCAGACTAAACAACTGGGGACAATGCAGTACTGTAATATGAAAACTAAATGCATAAAGACAAACCACATGAAAGGAATTGAAGGAAAATTAAACTGGACAGCACAAATATTAAGACAATTGGATTTCTAGAAAAAAACACGAACAATTTAACAGGAGCAGTTTGTGCAGGTGAGCTTGTAACCCCAGCACTGTGGTATACAAAAGGAGATACAAAGGTGTATTACTCCCCTTATTGCTGCTCTTTAAGTAATTACTAGACAACCCAAAAAGGAAAGGATTGATATTTTTAAATCCCTAATATGTTGCAAGCAATTTCTATATAAAATCTTACTGGGTCCTTCCAACAATTTAAGAAATACATATATTATTCCTGCTTCTCAGGGGGGTCAAATAATGTGGCTAAGGTCACATGGTGCAGTAGCAGAGCCAGAATTCAAGCCCAGGTCTGATCTCAAATACTGTCAATTTGTCTCACTATGCTACCTTCTGGAATAGCCTCATTATAGCACAACCTCTATTGCAACTTGGTGCCGCTGCAATGAACCCAAAAATAGAATCACAGTGATGTTCCTGTGTAATAATGTTGTTACATGGGCAGTTATAGAACACCTTTTTTCCTTAAAGAAAATTTTAAAATTGAGAAAAATATCGTGAATATTTAACCACATATAGTCATACCTCAAAGATATTGTGGGTTCAGGTCCAGACCACTGAAATAAGAAAATTATCACAGTAAAATGAGTTACATGAAATTTTTGGTTTCCCAGTGCATGTAAGAGTTATATTTACACTGTACTGTTTTATCATAAGATTGGAACAATTCAGTTTCACCTTCGGGTTCCACGTCTAATTCTAGTCCTCTTGCTATTGCTGCCACGTCTGCAGTTACTTTCTCTCCTGAAGTCTTAAACCCTTCAGAGTCATCCATGAGGGCTGGAATCAACTTCTTCCAAACTCCTGCTTATGTTGATATCTTGACCTCCTTCCATGAGTCACAAATGTTTTAATGGTATCTAGAATGGTCAATCCTTTCCAAAAGGTTCTCAATCGACTTTGCACAGATCCATCAGAGGAATCACTGTCTATGGCAGCCTTATGAAATTGATTATTTATTTATTTTTGTTGTTTTTTTAAATTTTTATTTTAATGGATTTAGGGGGTACAATGGTTTTTGTTAGATGGATGAATTGTACAGTGGAGAAGTCTAGGCTTTTAGTGTACCTGTCACCTGGAGAGTGTACATTGTACCTGATAGGTAATTTTTAATTCTGCTTCCTCCCTCTTCTCCCTTCTGAGTCTCCAGTGTTTATTATGTCACTCTGTATGATCATGCATACCCATCGCTTAGCTCCCACTTACAAGTGAGAACATGCGATGTTTGGTTTTTTGTTTCTGGATTACTTCACTTAGAATAATGGCCTCCGATTCCATTCAAATGGCTGCAATTTCTTTTTTATGGCTGAATAGTATTCCATGGTATATATACACCACATTTTCTATATCCACTCATTAGTTTTTGGGCACTTAGGTTGGTTGCATATCTTTGCAATTATGAATTGTGCCACAATAAACATAAAAGTGCAAGTGTGCAGGTGTCTTTTTTATAAAATGACTTCTTTTCCTTTGGGGAGATCCCCAGTAGTGGGATTGCTGGATTGAGTGGTAAAACTGAAATTTATTTTTTAAATAAGAAGACTTGAAAGTCGAAAGTCCTCCTCATCCATGGGCTACAGAATGGTTGCTGTGCTAGCAGGCATGAAAATAACATTAATGTCCCTGTACATCTCCATCAGAGCTCTTGAGTGGCTAGGTGCATTGTCAATTAGCAGTAATATTTTGAAAGAAATCTTTTTTTCTGAGTATGTCTCAACAGCAGGCTTAAAATATTCAGTAAACCATGCTGTAAATAGGTGTGCTATCATTTAGGCTTTGTTGTTTTATTTATAGAGCACAGGAAGAGTGGACTTAGAAAAATTCTTAAGGGCTCTAGGATTTTCCGAATAGTAAATGAAAACTGGCTTCAACTTAAAGTCACCAGCTGCATTATCCCCTAACAAGAGAGTCAGCCTGTCCTTTGAAGTTTTGAAGCCAGGCATTGATTTCTCCTCTCTACCTATGAAGGTCTTCTTCCAGTATAAGGTTGTTTGGTCTACATGGAAAATATATTTTTCAGTATAGTCACTGTCATAAATGATCATAGCTAGATATTCTGGACAACTTGGCGCAGGCTCTACCTTAGCACTTTCTGCTTTACCTTGTACTTTTATATTATGGAAATTGGTCTGTTTTTAAAACCTCATGAATCAACCTCTCCTAGCTTCAAACTTTTTCTGCAGCTTCCTCACCTCTCTTGGCCTTCATAGAATTGAGTAGAGTTAGGGCCTTGCTCTGGATTAGGCTTTGGCTTAAAGGAAGGTTATGGCTCGCTTGATTTTCTATCCAGACCACTCAAACTTTCTCCATATCAGCAAGAAGGCTGTTTTATTTTCTTATCATTTGTGTGTTCACTGGAGTAGCACTTTTAATTTCCTTCAAGAACTTCTCCTCTGCATTCCCAACTTGGCTGTTTGGTGCAAGAGGCCTAGCCTTTGGCCTATCTTGGCTTTCACTAAACCTTCCTCACTAAGCTTGATTATTAAATATTGCTAGCTTTGATTTAAAGTGAAAGGCATGTGACTCTTCCTTTCACTTGAACAGTTAGAAGCCATTGTAGGGTTATTAATTGGCCTAATTTCAGTATTCCTGTGTTTCAGGGATAGGGAGGCCCAAGGAGAAGGAAGGAGGTGGGAGGATGACTGGGCCATTGGTGGAGCAGTTAGGACATACACATTTTTAAAGTTTGCTATCCTATATAGGATAGTTTGCTATCCTACAAGTTTGCTATCCTATATAGTTCATGGACACTCAAGAGAATTACAATAGCAGCATCAAAGATCACTGATCACAAATCACCATAACAGATATAATAATAATGAAATAGTTTGAAGTATTGCAAGAGTTACCAAAATGTGATGCAGAGACGTGAAGTGAGTGCATGCTGTTGTAAAAATGGCGCTGATAGATTTGCTCCAGGCAGGGTTCCTACAAACCGTCAATTTGTAAAAAGTGCAATATCTGAGAAGTTCATTAAAGCAAAGCACAGTAAAACGAGGTATGCCTGTACTTATAGCACTAACAATTATCAACTGTCCCGTATTTAATTTATATCCTTTTGTCCTTCTTCCACTCTCCCACTCTCCGACCCACCTCCATATATAGGAAAACACTAAATTTGGTGAGAATTATAGATGGCCAGCTGTTTGCTACAATTCCTCATTTGCTTTTCATAGAGTAGAGTTGTTACTGAGAAATGGCTGTTCAACCAGACATTTCTGAACATCTCTTCTATTTACGTGCGGTCTTCTATTTCGTACCAGTGCAGTGATTAAAAGTCACTTCTTACCAATGGTTTTAAGAAGCAGATGTGTTCCCTCAACATTCTCTTTTCCCCTTTGTTGACTGGATGCAGAGGACAATGCCATAGAAGATGTTGGAGTTTAAAGATTGAAAGAATCTGAATCCCTGGATGAATCATTGAGAAATGATATGCAATGATAACGAAAATCTGAATTACATGATCATATGAGCAAGAAAGAAATATTGGATTAAGCCATACTAATTTTAGTATTATTTGTTATATAACCCTAGTTAATCACTCTAATTATCTAATTGACTAATTTCATTTTAATTTTCATAGATATATGATTACTTTAATTCTATTTTATATTTCTCTAATTAGTTACTCTAACTAGTATTTAGTGTTTTATAGTTGTTATGCCATAATTACACAAATTAATCCAATTATAATTTTAAAAATTAATTACCTTATTGATTCAATTTCTATTTGTAGATATTTGTCAACAAAATTACTTTGTGTCCTTTTAAAATAAAATATATATGAAAACATGTGAATATTGATTTGTAAATTATTTTTTTCACAGAAGAGTAGATTTTTGAAATTTTTCCATATTGCTATAGGTATGCATTTATACATGCATTGATAGTTATATAAAAATAGATCATTTCTTTTAACTGTTGTATAAAATTCCACATTATGAATATGAGTCATGTTTATTTATCTAGTCATTTCTGATGAGCATTTAGGTTGCTTCCTTTTTTCCCTTTTGTTTTGCTGTATCATAAGCACTGCTATACTGATAAGCTTTCTATAGTTTTCTTGAGCATAGATGCAAGAACCATTCTGGGATATATGCCCATATTTAGAATTTCATTTTAATGTTTTATGAGATATCTCCAAAGAGGCTGTGTCAATTTATATTTCTGTAGTAATGCATGGAATTCCCATTTCCCTGCTTCCTAGCCAACACTTTAAAGTTCCTGACAATTTGATGATGACAAATGATATCTTCCTGTTTGAATTTTCATTTTCCAAATAACTGAGCATTTTCTCAGGCCATTTGGGGTTTCTCTTCTGATTATTACCTGTTCATATTCTTTGTCTATTCTAACTGATTTCTTTTTTTTTTTTTTTTTTTCTGAGATGGAGTCTCACTCTGTTGCCCAGGCTAGAGTGCTGTGGCATCAGCCTAGTTCACAGCAACCTCAAACTCCTGGGCTCAAGCCATCTTCTTGCCTCAGCCTCCCAGGTAGCTGGGACTACAGGTGTGCACCACCACGCCCAGCTAATTTTTTCTATTTTTAGTAGAGACGGGGCTGGTCTTGAACTCCTGAGCTCAAGTGATCCTCCCACCTCTGCCTCTCAGAGTGCTAGGATTACAGGTGTGAGCCACCATGCTGGGCCTGATTTTTGAAGGTTTTTATTAATAAAAAATATTCTGCCTTGACTTCAATATTATACAATTCAGTCATATAATGAAAAACCCTGGCACCCTTAAATCTATTTAAATAAAAATAATTTTTAAATTCTATGTATAAATTTAGTTATTTTCTCCTTTTCGTGTCCCTTGCTTTCAACTTTGATTATGTGTCTTTTGTCAAACATACATTTTCAACTTTGATGTAAAATCTATCAAATATATTTTTATAAATTTTTTGTTTTGTATAACAAAATTTTCCTTATCACCAGTGTCAGAAATTTTTTTCCTATGTTTTCTTCCAATATTAAAATTCTATATTTCACATGTAGATCTTAATCTGGTTGGGTTTATTAAGATAAAGATCTAGGTTAATTTTTTCTATGCAAAAAACCAATAGTCCTAATATAATATGTTGAATAATTTTCCTTTTGTCTTTGATTTGTAATGCTACGCCTACCACTTTCTAGCCATGTGACTTGGGCAAGTTAATGTCTCTGTAAAATGGTAATAATAATAACTTTCTCATGGGGTTATTATAATAAATTACGTATATGTACACCACTTCATCACTTGGAATAGTACCCAGCATGTGGTTAGTGCTATATATTTATTAGTCATTATTATACCATGCCATATCAACAATCCTGTTTTTGGAAGTAAACATTTAACTAAAAATCTTTAGATGAAGAATATACATTTGTATAGGGAGTGCATATTTTCATAATCTATTAGTCCAACTAAGAACTGATTTCTTCAAGAGCCAGCCATTTTAAACTTGCCCTGAATATTAGAGATAAAGGAGCCATATTTTGACAAGCATCTGTTGTATACAGAAACACTGTAAATTGTGATAATTTCTTTAAAGAAATAATTACTGATGAAATATTCTTTAGCACGAATGAAAATGACAGTTGAAGTAATGCCGAAATGGCCAACCCTTCAATTTCAGAAGCATTGAGATGCCAGCAATTAATTCTGAATTTGATACAATGATGATATTAATAATTACAGATAAAAAGAGAGGACATAATACTTATGACATATGGGCAATGGGCAATGGAAACAATAATAGACATCAAACAGAAATGAAGTTACAATGAAAATGGAAAGTATATAAAACTGGCATAAAACATGAAGAATGTAGAACAAGGCTCACAGGCAAATAGCGTTATCCTGAAATTTAATAAGGGAAGAGGGAAGATTTGAACCCAGGTCTGTCTGACTTCAAAATCTAAGCTCTTAGTTGTACTAAGTCTCTTTTTGAATAGAGAATGTGAAAAATACATGAGGTGAAGAGTCAGAAGATTTTAGGTTTGAATCCTGGCTGTGTCACTAATAGATCTGTGACCTTGCCTAGTTTCTTCCTCACTAAATTGGGAAAAATAATAACTGTCTTCTATGGTTGCTGGGAAAATTCAGATGATGTTTGTGACGCTCCTGATACATCCAAGTGCCTAATCGGTGTTAGTTTGCTAGCTCTTTTCCTAAGAAATCATGTTGCCTTCATGCTTAGCAATTAGATTAAACCATCTTCTGCTTCTTTGTACAAATTATTTCCACTGAAAAATTGGACCTATTTAATTCTGTACTTTTTTGAGAATAAAAAATTGTGTCAAAGTAAAGGGTGACTTTGTGTCTTGGAGGAGACAAAAACAGCAGCCCAATTCTGAGGGCGTATGAGCACGCTCACGCACACATGCTTAGTGTCCTAGATACTGTCCCTTCAATTTAGTCCCAAGGTTCTGTTTCCTTATCAGAATTTGTTCCTAGATTATTAAAAATGCCAGGCCTGGGATAATTCAAGCTCTAGCAAATATTAAAGATTCTGAAATGTAGTAATCAATTGCCCAGATGGATTTAAGTATTATTAGCAGGTTCCTTGGGCACTGGCTTTGTATCAGTGGGATACAATGTAATTTCCATGGATGTAGAATACACAATCACTTTTTGAAAAGGGAACATCCAAGTGACAGGAATATCCCAAGAGAGTTGGAATGGACTGCTGAAAAGTGTTAGACATGTGTCAATAAGGGAAAGAAAAGAGGGACACTTACAGGAAAACAACTGTGGTTATATTTGAAAGTGAGAGGCCTCAAGTCCTCAGTTATTACCCAGAACAGATTCTGAATTATGAGAAACTCTATTCCCAGCTGAATATTCTGCTATAGCTAAGAAGTACAACAAAACTGTAGCCCTGATCAGAACCTATATCAGAAAGTGCACACAAACATTGTCCTACCTATGTGCAAAATCAATAAGAACATATTGTTTTAAGTAATGAAATAATACCAAGTGCAAGGAGTTGAACTTAGGTTTAGTGGTTGTTACTCAAAATCTCTTGGGCAATCTTGATCTCTGCAACTCAAGAGACTTATGATATTGCTGGAAAAGGTAAAAAATGTAACAACTACAATCATCTCTTTGATTCAAGACAGTGTGCATGCAGGGATTGTTAAATGAAGACTGCCTTCAAATATGAGGCTGTTTAGAGAGTTGAGAGGGACCAAGAAAGACTAAGGAAATATGAATAAAGCCAAAATAACGATAAAAAGAAAAGGAAATGAAAATATATTAAGCACTAATGCTAAGCTAGTCGCTTCATATAATCATATTTAATACTCATAATGGCTTTGTAAGCCAAGATATTATTATTGTCATTTCACAGAGGCAGACAATTGAGACTAAGCAATGCTAAGCAATTTCCTAGAGTCACACTTCAGGTCTGACTTCAGAGCCTGTGTTCATTCCATTTTTAATGATTGATTCATCATGCTTGTTATGCCTGAACTAGTATTTTTATGGAACATCTTAAATAAATTTAAGACTAACAAAAATCGGTGCTACTATTTCTTATGGCTGACAGAGTAATATGAGTTTTTATGTTAATGAGCCAAAGATGGTGCTATGGTTTGACTGCATCCCACAAAGGTCATGTGTGGGAAACTTGATCTCCAATGCAACACTGTTGGAAGGTGGGACCTTTAAGAGGTGATTAGGTTATGAGGGCTCTGTCCTCCTGAATGGATTAATGGCATTATTGAGGGAGCAGGTTATCAAGGGAGTTAGCTCCTGATAAATGGATGAGTTTGTCCCTCTCCCCTCTCTCTCACTATGTGATGCCCTCTTCCACCACGCTATGACCCAGCATGAAGGCCCTCAGGAGATTTGGCCCCTTGGTCTTGAACTTCCCGGACTCCAGAATTGTGAGCCTAATAAATTTCTGTTCATTATAAATTACCCAGTGTGTGGTATTTTGTTATAGTTGTACAAAATGGACTAAGATGGATGGCCTGTGTGTATTGGCTCCTTGGTTATTTCTTCACTGCAGGCTGAGCACCAGAGCAAAACTCAAACTTTACATATCAAACTATTGAAAACAAAGCCCAAATAGGCATATTTTTAGCTATTTAGAGTCTTCCTGCTTTGAATATCCTGAGAAACTAAGCCCAATATCTGCTAGCAAAAAGTAAGATAAGCCTGGGGCCATAAAGAGCCCAAGCCCCATAAAAACCCCAAACCCCTTGCCTTGCAATAGCATTTTGAACATTTCTTAAGGTATGTTTAATAAAAAATGATTGGTTTTTTTTTGGGTTTTTTTTGAGACAGAGTCTCACTCTGTTGCCCAGGCTAGAGTGCCGTGGCGTCAGCCTAGCTCACAACAACCTCAAACTCCCAGGCTCAAGCAATCCTTCTACCTCAGCCTCCCAAGTAGCTGGGACTACAGGCATGTGCCACCATGCCTGGCTAATTTTTTTTCTATATATTTTGAATTGGCTTGTATTGTGGCATGCAGGCAACATGATTTCTTAGCAAAAGAGCTAGCAAACTAATGCTGATTAAGCACTTGGATATATCAGGAGCATACAAACATTATATTTAATTTTCCCAGCAACCATAGAAGGCAGTTATTATTTTTCCCAATTTAGTGAGGAAGAAACTAGTCAAGGTCACAGATTGTATTGTATATTTATAAAATACACAAATCTCTGGCAACGTGTGTCTGTTTCTGATTAAGGAAAATGTTAGAACCAAATATAAAAAGTAGTAATGAAAAACAAGATATAACACAGACAAAACAGATTTAATCTTTTAAGTAACTCATGAAAGTAAATTTGAAAATTTAGCAAAAATTTAAAATTTTACAAAAAATATAAATTATCAAAATGGACTGAAAAGAAACAGAAAATCTGAATAGACAACCATTAAATAAATACATTATTAGTTAGATTTATCTCAACCTATATTTTAGACAGCTTTGTAGGCTATTTTTTTCAAATCTGCAATAAGTATATAATTCATACCTTATAAAAACCATTCCAGAAATAGTAAAAGAGAAGAAACTACCCAGTTTATGAGGCTAGTAAAACTTTGAAACATAATCAAATATTGTATAAGAAAGGATTATTATAGTCCTGCCTCACATATAAACAATGGTAAGTGCTCAAAGCAAGTTGCTTTTAAAAAAAGAATATAATGAACTCTAAAATATTTCCCAGGGCCAGTTCTTTATTTACATGCATACATGTACATACACACATGCATACTATATAAGACTTACTATGACATTTTCAAGACTTCTTTATAAAATAAATAATTGCTTTATATTTTTCTCTAAACCATTAAATTGAAAAAAATGTTAGGTTTTATGAACTTATTAGTTCGAAATAATATGTTAAGTCTTACAACCAATAACAATATAATATTATGAAGATTAAAAAATAAGTCACCAGTATGTAATCATACTGATATTTTAAAATCATATATATATATATATTTTGAGACGGAGTCTTGCTCTGTCACCCAGCTAGAGTACAGTGATGTCATCATAGTTCACTGTAACCTCCAAGTCCTGGGCTCAAGTGATCCTCCTGCCTCAGCTTCCCTAGTAGCTGGGACTACAGGCATGCACCACTACGCCCAGCTAATTTTTTCTCTTTTTAGTAGAGATGGGTCTCTAAACAGCTCAGGCTGATCTTGAATTCCTAAGTTCAGGCTATCCTCGGTGATCCTCCTGCCTCCGCCTCCCAGAGTGCTGGGATTACAGGTGTGAGCCATTGCACTCAGCCCACACTGGTATTTTTTAAAAGACTAGAAAACTAGTCTTTTAAAATTATCGTAATGCTATTGTCTTAATGTGTCCTCCAAAATTCACGTGTTGAAACTTAAACCCCCATGTGTAAACCCAAACAGGTGGGGCCTTTAGGAGGTGATTAATGGGATTAACCCACCCTCATGAGTTGAATTAGCAACCTTATAAAAGATCTGGAGGGAACTGGCTAGCCCCTTTATTCCCTTTTGCCTTTCTGACTTGTGCCACCTGAGGGCACAGCAGTAAGGGTCCATCTGGGAAGTGGAGAGCAGCCCCTTACCAGAGACTGAACCTACTAGTGCCTTGATCTTGGACTTCCAGCCTCCAGAACTGTGAGAAATAAATTTCTGTTCTTTATAAATTACCATTCTCAGGTGTTTTGTTATAGCAGCACGATGAAGACATCTAGGAATGACAAGTCTCAGGTAGGCTTTCTCTTTATTTTTCTATCATAATTTATTATAAAGTATTATATTTTGCCTATGAAGCTGTAAAAATATGTTTGATTCTTCAGGGAATTCATAAGCTGACAGGGAAGATATGTCATTATAATGTAGGGTAAAAAATTATATATATCTTAAGTGGTTAGAGATAAACTTTTCTTAGAATTCAGACTGTGTAGAGACATTTCTTGTTAGAAGGATGGGGTGGGTGTGTCTCCACTGTCACTTGCACGAGGAAGTTTGGTGAGTCAACTGGCATTAATCTAAGACAAATAACTAAAGATGGAATATCAGGGGAGAAGTCATTATGGTTCTATTCCTTTCAGTCAGCCAAGGCAAATTTTGAATAAGAACCACCCTCTTTGAAGTTTTTGGGAAAGAAGGTCAGAGTAGAGCGACTAGAACATGAGTGGTCTGTCCAAGGAACGTAAGAATATAGGGACGGAACTCTCCGAGGACCTAGACAAACCCAAAATTCACAGGTGAAAGTCCTGAGAAAAATCCCAGCTTAATGACTTCATAGAACGCCAAACGGAAGTCTCAGAATTTTAAATTAAGCCCATGCATAATCACGGTGAGTTGTTTTGCAAGTGGATGTGCAAAGTCTTGTTACAGACTTCTATTATTAATAAATATTTTGTTTGATTAAATGACCTTTTAAGGGGCACCAAAGAAGTCAGCAACAGAGCCAAAATTGGAAAGAACTTTTGAACTCTTGCTTCTTAGTCCTGTGTTTACACTTACAGTTAGTCATAAGGTTTCTTTGCAAGCAGTGGTACTCGTGAAACTGAATTTTTTTTTTCAAATTTTAAAATGAGCTAGCCGAGATAGACTATAATAACAATATCTACCATCTACTCAACACCTACTTTGCTTCAGGTACTGTTAAGCACTGCAAATTATATTTATAACCCCTACAACATGCAAAATAGGCATTTGAGTCCACATTTTTTCAGATGAGAAAATGAAGGATTAAAACTTTTATCTAAACATCACATGGCTTACAAACCAGAATTTGCACCCAAATAGATATGCTGCACTATAACTTCGCTACCAAGTTGATCAATGCATAGTTACTGAGATCCTACTATGTTGCAAGCACTTGAAAAGTCACACATGTACTGGCAAACTTCTCACTGCATTGCAAGCACTGCTTGCTCTTTGGCTTAGAACCTTATCTATTGGGTCTGTAGGCTCTATGCACTCAGTGCTGTCCACCTGGATCGACGTATATGTGGGCTGGCTTCCAGTATGGCCTGGCCCTTCCCTCTCTGTATTCCAAGCAAGGAAAGAGAGCAAGGCCTTTTTATTTTATCATTAGCTAGAATGTATAGGTGGTGCCCATTGGCATTAATTGTGAGAACTAACATTTATTGAGTGTTTCCCTTGTCAATATTGTTCCAAGTATTTATGCATTTAATCTTTACAAAAAGCTTCATGTGGTAGGTATTAATATATTCCCCCGTCTTTGTATGAGGGCACTGAAGTACAGACAGGTTGAGTAGCTGGATTAAGATCATGTATCTAGTAAGCAGAGTAGCATCTAAATCCAATATGCTGCTTCTAGAGATTGGGCTATGATTTATTCTGCTCTCTTCTCTTAGCAAAAGAAATCTGGTCAAAGCCAATGCAGCTCCTGCAAGATAACTTGTTATTAAGGAGACTAGATGTATCTTACACTAACATTTCAATGCCTGATGCACACAGAATTTTTACTTCTCTTCCCTACCCTTTCCTTTTCTTCCTTTGCCTTTTCTTTCTTTTCCTGTATTGTTTAATTTTTTCATCAAATTTAAAAATTATACGAAGAACACACCAATACTTTCTTGTAAAAATTATTATTTTTACAAAAGTACATAAAGAATTATCATTTCCTCTACCTCACCCGGAGGGGAGGTTCCCTTCAGAACTTCTAGGAATACATGTACATACTTACTCAAGTATACACTTTGGTTTCTCATTTGGTATGTTTATTTTAACACAAATACAATCATACAATGTGCATATAATGTAACTTGCTTTTTGCAAGAGCACTGGCGTGCTTTGGAGCTGTTTCCATGCCAATACATATTCATCTTCCTCTTTCCTTTTAACTACTGTGCCTATCCAAAAATAGATGTTCCATAATTTATTTGACTATATATACTTATTTACATATTTATAAAATTATTTATAAATATTCATCTATTTAAAATTTATCTTATACATATGATTTTTGGATTATATACTTTTTTGTTATTTCAGAGAAGGCTGAAATAAACACACTGTGTGACTTTCTTTGTGTATGTATAGTAATTATTCTTTTGAATAGAGACATAGAAGTAAAATTGCTGGGTCTAGGAATACAATTACAAATTTTAATTGAAATCATTGATTACCCACCAACCGGGCAGTGGCAATTTAATGTATACCTACCATGTCTGAACACCTATTTTCTAACATGTCAACACTTGATACTATCTATTTTTAAATTTTGCTCATCTGATGGCCAATAATATATAATTTTTATGTGATTTTTATCAAGTTGAATATCTTCAGATGTTATTGGCTATTTTTATATTTGTATCTTTTCTTTGCATATTTTGACCATTTTTCCATGGTATGTTTTATCTTAATTATAAAAGTTACTATATTTTCTAGACATTAATGTCTGTTTATAAAAAGACTCTTAATTTGTTTTTAAATTTTGTATATACATAAATATACATTTTTCTTTCTTTCTTTTTTTCCCTCAGAACTTTATACAGGATCAAATTCATCAGTTTTTTCTCTTAAAGTGTGAAGTTTTTCCTTGCTTAGAAGAACCTTCACTACCCCAAGATGATTTTTTAAAATTCCAATATTTTCTTTCAATATTTGTTAATGCCATGTCTTTCCCCATTTACAGGCAAGTTTTCTTTTAGTGACGTCAAAAGCAGTCTCATCTAGCCTTATAGTGTGTTAGAAAACAGACGCAAGCAATTCTCTTCCCGATCTGAGTGCTTGGTAGTATGTAGTGGTGTTGATCTCAATTTTATGTGCCTATGGAGAGTCCCTCTTCTGGTGCAGGCACAGATTTTAGGTCTTCTAAAATCTGCAAGTAAAATATAGTGGTATGTAGATTGGTTTTTCTCACGTTACTTAAGCATTACAGTATGCCAATGACTGCTTTCTGGGAATGGCCAGAAATACTTTCCAGTAGAAATTGTTCTCTTTTGATCTGGGAGCCGTGGGAAGTATCATGTTTCAGGGTCGCTGTCAATGTTATAAACAGATCTGAGGATGGATTCATGCATATGACTTGATTAATGATTTCAAGGGGAAAACAGGCCCCGGTACATAGGCTGGTGGGGCTATCCCATAGACTGTTAGCACCGGAAGCAATCTTAGAGAATGCCTGGTCCAGTGTCCACAATTACAAATGAGAAAACCAAGGTTAAAAGAGTGTTGTTTGTCTGAGGTCATTCAGTGAGAAGGACAATGATAAAACTAATATTGTACAGAAAATGTGGTAAACAGAAAGCTTTGTTAGGTTTAGCCACAAACTCTGCGGGTTACTGTGCTGACCTTTCAGCATTCTGACATTTGGGAAAGTATTTCAACCTCTGACACTGTTTAGAATCCCATCCCCAAATATGAAAGAATAAACATAACCCTGCAAATGCACCCTCTAATTCATTCCTATCCTCATTTTCCCTGCACCCTAAAGAACTCAACCACAAGTCTCTGGGGTTTAACCTTACATTAAGATTGTTCTGCTTTTTCTAATTGCAAGATGCTTCCCCTGCATGATCTCATTTGAATCTTATTTGAAATTGTCTCAATAATAAAAATAAATAAATGACAGCTTTCTAGGTTTTAGGTGTCACTAGAACATATTATGATTGCCACATAATACTGCTTTCTCACTATCCCACTGCCTTAGACTTTTAATGATGCAGTATTTTCTTTCTTAGGGCAGTTTGTTGACTCTCTCAGTAAAACCCAAAGAAGTGCTTGACATGCTATAGGAAATCAATACACTTTTTAAAAGAATTATTGCTCTTGTCTAAAGGTGTTTATTTATTTGTGAATAGGTGATATTTTTATAAAAGGGTATACTGTAAAAATTTACCCTCAGCCTTGTCCCCCAACCATGCAGTTCCCCTCCCACAGGGCTACTCCTGACCTAGCAGCTGAATTAGAGCCAGTGGGTATCTGGCTGTTTCCAGCTCCATGATCCGGGAAACTCTGTCAGAGTCTCTGCACCTGGAAGCCCATTCTGGCTTCTGGGAACTAATCAATGTTTAACTAAATGTATTTCAAACTTAAAAAAAAGAACACAACCCACAATAAAAACCACATTTGAATACTGCACATTCACATACTTCAGGCAACGATACTTACCTTTGCTATACAAGGTACGTCCTAATATTTTCATTTCTGTTTCGTTTTTAAACAAATCACTAAATATGCATATATATATATATTTTTTTCTCCCCAACTCAATTCAACTTAAGAATATTTCTTAGTTTTCTTGTTATAAATGTTAAACGTTTGGTTGACTATGGTACTGGATATTTAAGTTTCCCAGAACTTCCTTGCAACTTTGCTCCCACCCCTTTCCTTCCAAGTCATGATAAAGGAATTTAAAATTAAGGGCAAAACTGCAAGGGCGCCGAGAGGAGAAAAATAGCAACGGCATATTAAAAGCTGGACAATAGATGGGCGAGTGATATCAGCTTTAGCTGTAGCCTTTCCCTGGGAAAAGCACAGAGGCTGACCATTTCTACCCAGAAAGACTCTGGAAATGGAGGTCCCAGGTGCCCATGTAAGAGTAAGAGCTAAAATCCAGCCTGGGATCCCTTCACAAAGGCTGGAGCTCAGAGACTGCACTTGCCAGACAGTGTGACTTTTCTACCTAGGGATTTTCTCCCTGGGCTGGGGGAGGGACAAGAAGTTGAGAAAAGAAAAGAACTTTTGTCTGAGGAACGCAAGTCCTGTTAATTATCAAGCCCAGAGAGACATTAAAATGAGACAGCAATCACGTCCTACTCCCCCTGTGAGCTATGTATTCATCTCTTGAATCTGCTTGCTATTGCCCCAAATAGCTATAAATTAGCCTAATAATGCCACATTGGACGCTTTATATAACCCACACCCTATACCTCAGCAATGAATAGCCAATCACTAACCAGTGTTATTTCTGTAAAGCAATGAGAATTCCTGGCAAACAACTTTGTAACAGCTCACTCTCTGTCCCCCTTTTTTGCTTTAAAAATTCACTTATAACTGCAGCTAATCTGAGTGTATGTTCAAAGCAACTAGAATCTACCATCCTGGCTTACAGCCCTCAAGCTTGGCCCAAATAAACTCTCCACTTATGTTAATTTTGCCTTGGCATCTTCCTTTTAGGTTGACAAAGTGGATTAGACTCTTTTATATAAAGTGCCCCCCAAAATTTCCTGATTTTCAGCCCCATTTCTACCACACTGGGCAATTCCCTGGGCTAGGTCTCTCAGTAGATTCTATGGGACAATTGATCTCAACATGTTTTTGGGCCATGGCTTCCCCTGCCATGCTTTATCAGCAAATCCCCTCCACTTTCTTCTGGAACTGGGTAGATAGCTTTTGTTAGTTAATGGCTCTTTTTCGCTGTGTGTGTATGTGTGTGTGGCTAGTCTTTGATATTATTATTATCATCAGTATTTTCCATTTAACCGGGGTTTGGAAAGGATCAGGTAAGAGCATGTGCTCATACTGAACCGGAATTCTCAGGTAAATAGATAAATTTTCACTGGCCAATTTGTACAGGCCGGTCATGTTGGCTCACGCCTATAATCCTAGCACTCTGGGAAGCCAATGCAGGAGGATTGCTTGAGATCAGGAGTTCGAGACCAGCCTGAGCAAGAGCAAGACCCTGTCTCTACTAAAAATAGAAAAAATTAGCCGGTTGTCATGGGGGCCTCCTGTAGTCCCAGCTACTCGGGAGGCTGAGGCAGAAGGATCACTTCATCCCAGGAGTTTGAGGTTGCTGTGAGCTAGGCTGATGCCATGGCACTCTAGCCCGGGAAACAGAGTGAGAATCTATCTCACACACACACAAAAAAGTACATACAAATGAATATAGATAATGCATATACAAATTACAGAGCACAAAGGTCACCCACCCCCTAACTAAAGGATTAGAACATTGGCAACTCCAGTGCAGCTCCCTGATGTCCCTCCCCAGTTCTCTCTCTCCCTCGCCCAGAGGTAACCACTTGCCTGGTTTGTGTGTTTCGTGTTTTTTGCCTTCTTTTATGGTTTCATCACATGTGTACAGGTTTGTTTTGCTATTTGGAGGCTTTATAAACATTTAATCATATATAATCTTTTGTGACTTGGTTTTATTTAACATTTTTTCCTAAAATCATCTCTGTTGACGTGAGTAGTTGTATTTTTATTTTCACTGCTGTGTACTGTTGATATACTGCCGTTAATTTATCTATTTCGCTGATGCTCGGTCATCCTGAAAGTTTCTTTTTTGTCTTTCCTTTCTTTATTTTTTTAATTCATGAGCAACGCTTTTATAAATATTGTTTTGCATGCTTTCTGATACAGATATGCAAGAATCTCTCTGGTTTAGGAATGGAATTACTGAATTGTAGGCTAGGCACATGTTCAGCCTTACAAGATAATGCTAAATTGTTTTCCAAAGATTTTTTTGGCCAAATTATACTTCTAGAAGCAATGGGTTCTCATTTTTTCATATTCTGCACAATATTTTGCTTTCTCAGACTTAAAAATTTTTCCTATTCTTTTTTTTTTTTTTTAACCAAGTGACCCAAAAAGCTGAAAAAATTTTCCTATTCTCTTGGGTATAAAATTGTTTTTGATTGCGGTATGAATTTTTTAATTTCATATTCTGTGTTATATATTATATAATACAGAAAAGTGTACATATTATAAATGTACAGCTTGATAAATTCCCACAAAGTGAATACACAGATCAAGAAACAAAGCATTATAAGCACCTCAGTAACTCCCTCAAGCTCCTTTCAATTTACCTTACACATAAAAAACTGCTGTCCTGACTTCTAACAGAACACAGTAATTTACGTATGGACATTATTATTTTTTTTTTTCTGATTTCTGGCTGGTTGCTTTATTTATTTATTTATTTTTAAAATCTCACTTTCTTAAGTTATAATTTATATTCAATAACATATTCCTATTTTAAGTGTATATTTTGATAACTTCTGGCTAATATAGACCGTGGGCACCATAGAAACAATCTAGATGTACACTACTTTTACTATTCCTAGAATTTCCCTTTGTCCGTCAATCTCCCAGCTTCCTTCCCCTCCAAATTGTTGGCTCCAGGCACCTGGCTGCTTGCTTTTGTGTTGTGGTTTTGAGACTTATGCATATTGTGGTGTGTGGTATTAATTTTGCATTCCTAGCAAGCTCACTGCAACTCCACCCCCTTTTTCTCTTTTTGTTCTATGACTCAACACATCAGGACACAGAGGGTTAGAATTGCTGCCCTCAGCAGTCTGGAAATCTGACTTCTGTTGTCCTGACAAAGGGAAAGCACAGAGTGGGAGATGAGAGATAGAGCCAAAGAGATTAGAATCCAGGAAGTTACCGGACCAGAGTAAGAAAGAACAGGGCAAGAAGGCCCAGGACAACCAATGGTCTAAAAGTGTCTGAGTCTGTTGGCCATGTTGATGGTCAGCTTACTTTAAGTAGAGTTAACTAAGTAGGCTTATATTCACTCACTGTGTTAGGTGCTGAGGATTCAACTGTACACAGATATCATCCTCAAGAAATTCAGAATATGGGAGAGAGGACTGACCCGTAGACAAACAAGTAATTGCAATATAAACTGACAGGAATTATGCTGGATGTGGTAATGGAAGTTATGCTGGAACACACCCTACAGGGAGTATTCATCTCTGCTTGGGAGGGAGGAGTTCAAGAAAGACTTGTCAAAGAAAGAGCCCTTTGCTTTAGTTTTTGAAGGATAAGGAGGAATTTGTTTTGTGAACAGGACTATAAAAACAGAAGAGTTTCCAGGCACAGCGAATAAGGAGGTCTGAGGCAGTATAATTTAATTAGGAGATCTGAGAGCCTTTCACTAAATAGACAGCAGAATATGTAGGTAGCTATGGAATGTTGAAAACTTAATCTTGACTGTGAAGCCCTTTGTATGCTATGGAAAGGATTTAGGGTTTATTCACTAAACCACTGAAGTATTTTGTGCAGGGACCTAACAACATCGGAACATTGTTTTGGAACTATCACGTTGAAGGAAGTGAGAAGGTTTGATTTGTAAGTAGAAGATTTTTTTTTTTTTTTTTTTTTTTTTGAGACAGAGTCTCACTCTGTTGCTTGGACTAGAGTGCTGTGGCATCAACCTAGCTCACAGCAACCTCAAACTCCTGGGCTCAAGTGATCCTTCTGCCTCAGCCTCCCGAGTAGCTGGTACTAGAGGCATGCACCACCATGCCCGGCTAATTTTTTCTATGTATTTTTAGTTGTCCAACTAATTTCTTTCTATTTTTAGTAGAGATGGGGTCTCGCTC
>CAUYRT010000683.1:0-78884 GCA_963574885.1 Lepilemur ruficaudatus
ACACTCTTACACTGCTGGTGGGACTGCAAATTGGTGCAACCTTTGTGGAAAAGAATTTGGAGATTCCTCAAAGAGCTAAAAATAGAATTACCATTTGATCCGGCAATAGCATTATTAGGCATCTACCCAAAAGAGCATAAGACATTCTATGATAAAGACATCTCACCCGAATGTTTATGGCAGCACAATTCACTATTGTTAGGTCATGGAAACAACCCAAGTGCCTGTGAATTCATGAGTGGATTATTAAAATTTGGTATATGTTTACAATGGAATATTACTCAATTTTAAGAAACAACAGTGAGCTAGCACTGCTTATATTATCCTGGATTAAGCTTGAGCCCATTATTCGAAGTGAGGTGACACAAGACCCAAAGAATGGGCCCCACTTGTACTCGCCATCAAATTGATATTGACTGATTAACACTATGGTTCTCAAATGGTGGTGGTGTTCACTAGGGATCTGGGGGCTGAGGAGTAGACCCACATCCGAGAGATGTGGTGAGCACTGTGAAGGGGAAGGTCATGCTTGAAATGTAGTTGGGGAAGGGAATTAGACGTCTCAATAGGGGGTAGGAAATCCTCTAAAACTGATTTATGTGAAGAGCTGTACAACTTGGTAAATTTACTAATAACCATTTCATTGTACACTTAAAATGGAGTAAAGACATGATATGTTAATTACACTTCAATAAAGAAAAAAAAAGTATGGAAAGTCATTTGCAGCAACATGGATGGACCTGGAGATCATTATGCTGAGTGACATAAGCCAGACACAGAAAGGCAAATATCACATGTTCTCATTTATATATGGGAGCTAAAAAAAAATTCATCTCATGGGGGTAGAGAGTAAAATAATAGATACCAGGTGCTGGGAAGGATGTTTGGGTCAGGGAGGATAAAAAAGGGTTGGTTAATGGGCACAAACATACAGTTAGAAGGAATAAGTTCTAATGTTTAAAAGTGCAGTAGGGTTATTATAGTTAACAATATTTTGCATATTTGAAAATAGCTACACGAGAGGACTTGAAATGTTCCTAACACATAGAAATGATAAATATTCAAGGTAATGGACACCCCAAATACCTTGACTTGGTCATTACAGCCTATATATGTAACAAAATATCACATGTACTCCATAAATATGTACAAATATTATGTTTTTTTAAAAATCAAATCAAATATAGAAAGTCAGCCAAAACCAATTAGAAATTATCAAAAACTATTTGAAATGTGACTCCACAATTTATTGCAAAACATCACTTATTTCGTTATCTCATCCCTTTTAACTTCGTGTTTTATATCTATATAAGTAAGCATAATTTACAAATAAGCATACATAAGTTTAAAATAGGATTGTTCTTGACTAAAGAGGTTTGACTCTTTTTTATTTCTAAGTATTATGGGGGTACAAATATTTTTGGTTACATGGATCACTTTTGTAATGCTTGAGTCAGGGTTATAAGTGTCCCTGTCACCCAGATAGTGTTCATTGTACACATTAGGTAGACTTTTCCCAGCCCCTCTCACCACTCCCCATGATTGATTTCCATTGAGTTATACTTCCCTCTATACACATGTATTCTCAGAAATTAGTTCCAATTTAATAGTAAGTATATGTGGTGTTTGTTTTTCCATTTTTAGACACTTTACTTAGGATAATGATCTCAAATTCCATTCATATTGTTGCAAAAGGTATTATTAATTCATCCTTCTTCATGGCTGAATAGTATTCCATGATATACAATACACCATATTTTGTTAATCCACTCATAAATTGATGGGCACTTGGGTTGATTCCACATCTTTGCAATTGTGAATTGTGGTGCAGTAAACTCAAGTACATGTGTCTTTTTGATAAAATGATTTCTTTTTCCTTTGGGTAAATACCCAGGAGTGGGTTGCTAGGTCAAATGGTAGGTCTACTTTTAGTTCTTTGAGGAATCTCCATACTATTTTCAATAGGGGCTCTACTAAGTTGCAGTCCCACGAAAGGTGTATAAGTGTTCCTTTCTCTCTGCATCCACACCAACATCTACTGTTTTTGGACTTTTTTAAAGCCTTTCTAACTGGGGTAAAATGATATCTCATTGTGGTTGTAATTTACATTTCCCTGATGATTGGTGATGTTGAACATTTTTTCATGTTATTGACCATCTGCCCATCTTCTTTTGAGAAGCTTCTGTTCATGTCTTTTGCCCATTTTTTAATGAGGTTGAGTTTTTTTCTTGCTGATTTGCTTGAATTCTTTGTAGATTTTGGTTATTAGTCCCTTATTAGATGTATAGCATGTGAATATTTTCTCCTGTTCTGTAGGTGGTCTATTTGCCATAAGCTTTTTTAATTTAATGAAGTCCCACTTATTTATTTCTGTTGTTGCTGTGATTGCCACTGGTGTCTTCATAAATTCTTTGCCTAAGCCGATATCTGGAAGAGTTTTTCCAACATTTTCTTCTAGAGTTCTTATGATTTCATGCCTTACATTTAAGTCTTTTATCCATCTTGAATTCATTTTTGTGAGTGGTGAGAGATAGGGGTCCTGTTTCATTCTTCCGCATATGGCTATCCAGTTGTCCTGTACCATTTTGTATACTGTTGTCTGTTTTGTCAAAGATCAGTTGGCTGTATGTGGATGCTTATATATATGGCATTGGTCTATGTCTCCATTTTTGTGCCAGTGCTATAATGTTTTGTTTACTATAGCCTTGTAGTATAGTTTGAAGTCTGATAACGTGATGCCTCCAGACTTGTTCCTTTTGTTCAAGATTGCTTTGGCTATTCAGGCTCTTTTCTGGTTCCAAATGAAGCATAGAATTATTTTTTCTAGATGTGTGAAACATGACTTTGGTATCTTGATGGGGATTGTAATGAATCTGTAAATCACTTTGCGAAGTATGGACATTTTAACAATGTTGATTCTCCTAATCCATGAGCATGATATATTTCCCCATTTGTTTGTATCATCAGTGATTTCTTTCCTCAGTGTTTAATAGTTCTCTTTGTAGAGATCTTTCACCTCCTGAGTTAAGTATATTCCTAGATATTTTATTTTCTTTGTAGCTATTGTGAATGGTATTGAGTCCTTGATTTGACTGTCAGCTTGACTGTTGTTGGTGTAAAGGAATGCTACTGATTTGTGTATGCAAGAGAAAGAAATCATGGATATCGAAATTGGGAAAGAGGAAGTCAAACTATCACTTTTTGCTGACAATATGATCTTATGTCTAGAAAACCCCAAGGATTCCACCAAGAGACTCCTGGAATTAATAAATAAATTCAGCAAAGTCTCAGGTTACAGAAACAGTGAGGTTTGACTTTAAATAACTATACTAATATCCAAATGAATGCAACCTTACAGTCAGAATAAGCAGCCTGATCTAAAACATATTATTTAATATTACTCAATTCTTAAAATGGATGAACCAGAATTTGTTTCAAGCTAGAGCTTCACAGAACCATTATGCCTCTCCAGTTTATTCACTGCTAAAACAAGATAAGAGACATTCTTCTCAAAACTTTGATGCAATAACTAGACTGAATGAAATTCAAGGCATTCAAGGTTAAGTTATTGATCAGAAGTTACAAACAGTAATAGCAGTTGTAAAATAAAACATGAATAAAGTTTACATTCAGAAGAATGGGCTCTCTTGTACTCGCCATCAAACTGGTATTGACTGATTAACACTATAGTGCTCAAATGGTGGGAGTGATCACTAGGGAATTGGGGGGTGGGGAGTAAACCCACGTCTGAGCGACGTGGTGGGCACTTTGGAGGGGTGGGACATGTTTGAAAAGTAGTTGGGGAGTGGAATTAGGGGTCTCAATAGGGGAAAGGAATTCCTCTAAAACTGATTTATGTGATTGTACACCTCGGTAAATTCACTGAAAATCATTTAATTGTACACTAAAAAAAAAATTCTCATGTGAAAATAATTACATTTGATCCTCACAAATATTTGGAGTGATTAGATATTATAGATGAGAAATCTGAGACTCAGAGATAAATAACTTGCCCCAGTAAAGTGACAGAACTAGGTGAGTCTCCTGACTATATCCTGTTCTCTTTGCTAACTGTACTGTCCCTTCCCTTAACACTTTATGTTAGAAGAAGCTTCTGGTAGTTGCTCACCATTGAAAAAACTATCAGGAATACAACATACCACTCAGTGAAATCAAGATATGCTTCATTCATGGTACTTGTATTCATAATTCAGCTTTCTTTCTGAGCACTTATGTGAATTGAATGAGCTTTAATATGTTCATACATATTCTAGGTTTCCACAGACGCACAGCTCCAGTTACAAGAAGGCAGTTCCCACATGGTGCACACAGGATGGATTACCTGCACTTTGAGGATGATAGCCGTGGATGGTGGTTTGACATGGATATGGTGATCATCTATATTTATTCAGTGAACTGGGTCATTGGATTCATTGTTTTCTGCTTTCTTTGCTATTTTTTCTTTCCGTTTTAGGAATTTTCATACTTTACTACAGTTGAACAATCATAAATGATGTAAATAACAATTGCTTAAACATTTTTTAAATGTGCTTTGGAGTTTTATAATGTTGCATTATATAAATTGTTGGTGTTTATAGAAAGCCTGACAATAATGGACTTATTAATGTTTTTCATGTGATAAACCAGCACTTAGCAACAATGCACTATTAATTTCATAGTTGTTCTTGGTTTAGGATTTGGGGTTCTAATTTTACTATGTCACTTTTATACTTATTTTGATTGTAAAGACTGAGATTCTCCCTCTTAAAAATAGTAAAAATACAAAAAGAAATGATAATCTGGATAGATAGTATCTTAACTGATAAAATATTTAGTCAATCATTACTTATTCTTAAGCAAATTATATTCATTAAAGATAAATAACATTTTCTGGGAGCTAATCTAGCAAGGTATATTCAATATTGGTGTCCAGATATCTTTACTTGTGTCCCCTTCTATTACCAAGAACTATCTTTTTTGTACAGATCTAATTAGTACAGCAATTTTAATTGTTATGAGCAACAGAAGAGTAAACCTATGTAATACTACAAACTTTGAGACTAACCCCCTCCAATAGACACTTTAGAGATCTATATTAACACTTTCCAAATTACAGGATGAATAACCTGAAGAAATAAAAAATTCAACAACTTTCAGTAGTCTAAAAGAACAATGCATGTCCAAAATGTAATTAATTTAGCATTTATTTAACTAGAAGATTGTCAAATATATTGTAAATGTGCAATAAACAATGGCCTTTTAATTTTTTATTGTTATTAAGTGATTTAATGTCTAGAATAAAGAATTGTTGGAAATAGGCTAATAGGCTTATGGATTTTTAGAAAGAAAACCTGACATTTATTTTTATTTGTAATTTCAATAATCCTTTAATATTTCCCTTATTAAGAGGAAAAAAGAGATATGAATCATTATAATGTGGGAAGGAATTGGGGCATGTATTCCAATTTTAAAAGTGAGAAAACTGAAGCAAAAAGAGACATGAGTTTATTTATTCCGTTACACAAGTGATCTTTGTGAAACCTAGGACAGAAGTTCTGATTACGAACTATTAATCCAGCATTACTATACTATGATGTCTTATACCTGATAATTAAATAGGCGTATTTTTACATGAAAATAGATGAATCTCTCATGGTACTACAAATACTACCATCATCCAAAGCAAAGTTGGGAGCAACCAGCTTTTAACAGTTCAATCTATGAAAAGTCAAAATTTAGCTTTATTTCTATTAACTGTATTTGAGCCAAAGCACTTATCTGATGGTATGTAATGTTCCAAGAAATATAGAAGGATTGTACAGATTTTTATTCTAATACTATTTTCATTATTGTGTTTAAAATTATGTCTATAAAATAAGTATACATTAGACATCATCGAATCCTGAAAGCAGAAAACTAAATAAAGAAACAGATAAATTTGTGTTCATAAATGGATATTTATAATCACTAACTTATTGCTCAATGTAAAATATAAGGGAAAATGTCAGCCTTTCTAAAATATATATTAAGATTTAAGATTGACAAAACACGTGTGGAAGGGATAAAATGTCTTAAGAATTTTAAAATAAATTGCAACCATTTCCCAGGAAATTCCTGGCTTATATGCTCTAGCAAATGTTTTGATTCATTCCTATATTACTTTAAAAGTTTAGTTAAATTATATATAAATTAAAGTAAGTAGTGATATAGATATAAATTTCTCAGAGAAACAAAGTTGACTCCCTATATATTTGTGAGGTCAGTGATACATATCAGTTTATAGATCTGTATCTACAAACTATATACAAATATATATAATACCCTTAAATAAACGCACTCAAAAAAAAAGCAAGCATAATTTGGAAGAGCATTCCAAATGGATTTATCATATACATCTTGATTAATAAAATCATCTGAAAATTATGTAATTTGTCATATTAACATTAAAAGTAAATTTAGAAAATTATAAATTACTAGTTTTACTTTAAAATGTTCTTAAATTTTGTACAAATGGTGCTGAAAGCTACTAAATATTAAGAAGTATAGCATTTTCCTAAAGCTATAAGTTTCTAAGAAGCCAGGTATAACCTGAAATGAAAAGAAACCATTTTCTTATGGCATGTAGAACACAGTAGCCATTCAGTAGATAATTGGATTTATAAATAAAACGCATGGATGAGCTTTAAACAAAAAATTCTTATGCTGTTCTTTGGCAGCTTTCACAGTATTGATCATATAAAAACTCATTTTCCAATAAAGAGCCAAACAAAAAGAAAAATTCTGAAACTAATGAAGTACAAAATTTGTCCCTAGTAATATTTCATAAGTTTAAGTTTATGAGCTATCACTAACAATTTCTGTTTCTATTGAGCTTAACTGTGGTGAAGGTTAATTTTAAACACGCTCACATGTTCATTAAAACAATGTCCAATCATCAGGGAAATGCTAATCAAAACCACAATGGGATATCACTTATCTCCAATGAGAATGGCCTTTATCAAAAAGTCCCAAAACAATAAATGTTGGCGTGGATATGGAGAGATAGGAACACTCCTACACTGCTGGTGGGACTGCAAACTAGTACAACCTCTGTGGAAAGTAATATGGAGATACCTCAAAGAGATATAAGTAGAACTACCATTTGATCCAGCAATCCCATTACTGGGCATCTACCCAGAAGAACAAAAGACATTCTATAAAAAAGACATCTGCACTAACATGTTTATAGCAGCACAATTCACAATTGCAAAGATGTGGTAACAACCCAAGTGCCCATCAATACATGAGTGAATTAATAAAATGTGGTATATGTATACCATGGAGTTCTACTTAGCCACAAAAAACAATGGTGATCTAGCACCTCTTATATTATCCTGGATAGAGCCAGAACCCCTTCTACTAAGTGAAATATCACAAGAATGGAAAAAACAAGCACCACATGTACTCACCATCAAATTGCTATTAAGTGCACCTATAGTAATAACATTCATCTAGTGTCGGGCAGTTGGGAGGGGGGAGCAAAGGGGCATGGGTATATTCACACCTAATGGGTGTGGTGCGTACTGTCCAGGGGATGGACACGCTTGAAGCTCTGACTCAGGATATGTAACCTAAATATTTGTACCCCTGTAATGTGCTGAAAAAAAAATACTTTAAAAAAAGAAAAAGAAAAAAAACAATGCCCATATTGAGGTACATATCTGAATACTTTCAGCAGGTAATTTATTTCTTAATTTTCAAAAAGCAAATTTACAATTGCAGACCCATTTATTTTATACTCAGCAGAAGCTAGGGGGATCTAAATTAGACAAAATTGAAAAGAATCAGAATTTATGTTGTACAGAGACTCTTCTGTCAATTACCAAATTCAAGAATGGTAACAAAAAAAAACCAATATTTCTACATCTGCTATATTACTAATGCCATGCTAGTATTAAATGCTAAATATAATAGCAGTACCATCATCAGTTTCACTTTTTTTTTTCACTTGTGTGCATTTTTTTTTAATTTCAGGATATTATGGGGGTACAAATGTTAAGGTTACATACATTGCCCTTGCCCCCCTCCCCCCTCACTTTTGCCTTGGAATCTTGCTCCTAAGATAGCTCTGATGGCATAACCCTAAAACATTCAGTTAATAAAATTTTTACTTAAATGTCTAAATGAATACGTATTCTTAAAAGTCTGATTTTTATGTGGATCATTTGTTAAGTAATGTCTTATAGAAGAGCATTCTCTGATTATACATGGCAGTTAAAGTCTTTAATTCTTCACAGAATTCTAGAGGTGAAGCCAGAGAACACTGTTGTATCAGAAAGTGTTGTGAAGGTTTTGCATACTTTAACATGCTCACCACAAAGAGTTTCTGATTTTCAGTAAATTTTTAAAGACTATTACAATTCTAATATATGCTTTTCTCCAGAATACATTTATTTTCCTTTTGCTTTTTCTTTTCTTAAAGATAACACCTACAATAAGAATTGCTTTACACAGTTCAGTTCTTACTTTTTCTTGTATAGATCCTAGGAGAACCATCATCAAGAAGTATCTTTAGACCATTGTATTAACATCCTATTACAATAATAAGTACCCACTGCAATATGTGGTTTTCTTACACTCATGTTTCTATTGTAGAGTCAGGAAAAAAAATACCATTCCCACTGTTGTTTACGATCTCTCATATAGCACAGCAGACATACTTTGAGCATCATTTTTCCTACTTTAACACTTCTAAAATAGTTATTGAATTGTTATCACAAAGTTTATGGTTACTTCTCTTTACACACATAACCATCTATTAAGACACAGTCCTCCAAAGTTTTCCTTACTCCTAATCAATCTATTAAGTACTGTAAGACACAGTCCTAAGTTTCCCTTACTCTTTCACATATTTTTAAGTCTAAGAACCTCACCTGGAGCATATCAAGTAAGTAACAGAATGGTTAAGTAACTACCCACTAAAGTGAAATTTTATTATTAATAACATCATTGCAAGAGACAAATACTGTTCTTGTAAGAACCTTGCAAATATTTGACTCACTTTACAGGTGTCACTTTGTCTACCAACAAAACCATGAAGAGGAAAATAGAAACATGAGAAGACAGCATCTAACATTTATTTATGAAACTTCTATATCTTACTTTGCTGGTCACATTATGGGGGACCAAAATATGGGGGAAAGACTGAGGGAGAACCTAGCAATTTCAGATATTTTTCATCCTTGGATAAGGGCACAGAAAGTCATGCACGTTTTAGAATCTGGTCTTTCCATTTGTTGAGGGAGGAAAAATGTAGTTTCCTTACTATAATTATAACACTATGATGCATTCCAATTTAGCTATAATAGTAAACTACTTTCAGTCCCATACTTCTCATTTTGCTTAAAGCAGAAGCTTAATAGGAACCTAGTTGTAAAATACATAAATTTGTAAAACATGATGTAGCTACAATGTAGTTTAATTTTCTCATTTCAGAAAAATATAAACTGTAATTCCAAAAACAAAGTAGAGTCCTGATTTACAAGTTCTACGGGACTAAATGGACGCCATTGGCTATTCTGATTCCAATATCTGAAGGTAAATCAGGCAGACAAGAGTATAGTATAGCAGTTAACCTAGATCAGAAGTCAACAGAAGTGTTAAACCTTCATATGCTTATAGTAAATCTCAGTAAAAATGCATATTTTTATTCAGAAGTAATCAGTGATACCCATCTGTGGGCCCATGGACCACATTTGGGATAGCAAGGAACTAAAGGGGGCTCATAAAAGGAAGGCAGTGAATCCTGTTTTCTTGAGATTAAAAACAGTGTGACAAAAAGACAAATTTCAGATTGTTCTGGCATTTGAGAATTGTATAATACTGGTTTTCCAATATAAAGGAATTATAATTAATTATAAATATTTTAAATAAATCTATTGAGTAAACTTTTGAAATTATTTGGTGGGTTTTAAAGTCTAAGTATTAATATATAAGTTGTTTATTTAAAAATCTAAAAATCAAACTTTTTTTCAAAAAATTTATTTCCCCATTTTTTTCCTATTCTCTCTCATTACTAATCCTTTGGTCTTCATATCTCTATGTAGACTCTATTCAAATAGAACAAATATGAGATTGTATATAATGATAATACCATATATAGAAAATAAAATATACTATGGTATTTCTGCTCACCTCTAATTCTTACTATGCATTATAATTGCGAAAGTCAATATCATCCTGAGTTATATCACTAAAATTTGCTTAAACTTTCTTTCCTCATTTTCTTCACCTGTAGAACTATGCATAATGAAACAAACCTTCACAGGATTTTGCTAGGATAAAATTCAATTAACAAGAAAATTAGGGAACAGATTGAAAAGTTCTTTAAGACAAGGTTTATGCAAAGATAGGGTAATATTTACCAACTACTTGATAACAGGCAAGCTATTCAACCTCTATGATTTTTTGTTTCTTCATTTATAAAAAGTGAAAATACAATACTTTCGATTAAAAGAGATAATGCTAGTGAAAGCAAGCACTCAATAAATGTGTTTCTCTTTCCTTCCCCTTATTGAAAAAACTTACTTATAAAAGAGCTACAGAAAAGGTCTTTTTTTTTTTAAAGATATTAATAGGGTACAAGTGCATTTATTATTCATGCACAACTAGAATCCTTAATTATCATAATTTATGTTCCCTTAAGTTGGTAGCCATAGTATAGTAAAGTATTGTGCCATTCACTGGACCAAATTTGATTACAGGTCAAGTTTTCTAGCTTTCATTTCTAGCAGAATGAAGGGCTGCTTATTTCTTTCATGAGTCCCACTTGATTTTAACCATAGATTTAGTAGCATTGTGTCACATGGCTACTGGCACATTGCTATACCAAAAGAAGCATTTTACTGTGAACCTAAGGCAATGCATTGGTCTTATGCTAAATTTACAACATTACTCAAAAGACTGAAGAGCATGATTTCCTAAATTTAATGTTATCCAGAAAGTGTCACGTTGAATGAAAAATATTTCCTACCAATTTGGGCATTCATTAATTTTCTTAACATATAAAATGACACTGATGATACCTACTTGCAAAATTTGAATTACAGTGTTATTTTCTGTAGTGTTTAACATGCAAAAGTACTTTGATTACCATAAATTCAATCATAAATAATGCTTTTAATAACTTTTTACACTGGTACTTTTTAGGTGTAGCACGTATACTACAATACATGCCATTCCATATCAAAACAGGGCAAAAGAAGCCTCATTCTACTTACACTTATGGATTTGTAAAGAGTACCGTAAATATAATAATCTAGTAAATCATAAAATTTAGTCAGAGTACATCACCAAGTTATATCTCTGGTCAAAACCCTCAGAATACCATACCAAACTATTTTTAAGCTCATTAAATAGCCTCTACTACATTAATTTTTTAAAAATTATAATTTATGGCAAAGATAATAAAGATCTTACAAAGTATATAATTTTCAAACATAATTGAATAAAACACTTTTTTAACATAAGGCTATTAATTTAATTTATAATAAGGGCACTTTTTGATATTTTGAAGTCATTTAGTTCTCATATTTTATACATTTCAAAATATTTTAAAACAAATTCTTCTAAGTTTATTTTTCTTGGAACTTTGAATATATTTTCTCATAGAAAAGAAGAATTTTAATATTTGGATTCTTAGACTAGTCCACAAAAGTCTATATAAACCTATATAATGTAGTAGAGGCACAGCAGTAAAACAATTTTTCAATTACACATACTCTGGATATGAATTTTCCTTCCTTAAAATGCTTCTGCCAAAACTACCACATCCAAACTTACAGAATGCCTTGTTTATTGTTGTGGTATCCCACACAATATCATTTCAGAAACCCCAGCCTTACAGCTTACAGGAGAGAATTTCTTAGAAGGCAGATATAGAAGGTTTCAGGTCATTTAACTAGCAATTTAAAGCCATAAATTCATTTTCTTTGCCCACTTTCTCCAGAGCAGTTAGGAATAACCAACCAATTCCATTTTACTCCCTTATTTTGACTAAAATGTTCTCAAGTGGCTCATACTTAGGCATGTTGAATAGCACCTTCTGCAGGTTCTTAATTATAGTATCGGAAGGTAATAAATTGAGCCACACTTCTACCATATCATGCCATAGACTACCAGTGTCTTTTAAATCACTGTAAACAACAGGCTTATTAATGCCTTTAAGTTTTATCACATTAGAGAACCAATTCCAGAAAATCAGAACCAATTCAGAGACCTCATGTTTAAAATCTGTTCCTCTGGAACCACTTCTGGTACAAAAATCTGTGTCAGGGTCCAACCAGACAAGCAAAACCAGTAAGGGATGTCTATCTATTCATGCATATAAGTAAGTGTGTGTGTGTGTATATACAGGCACATATAACAAGGAATTGGCTTACCTAGTATTGGATTCTGGTTAATCAAATCCAGAAGGCAACCAAGCAGTCAAAAAGCGAAGATCACAAGAAGTCTGGAGCCCCACAGACATTGGCTGAAGCTGTTGTCCACTGGAAGTTTTTATTTCCTCTCTCCAGAGGTCGAAGTTCTCTTTTAAAGCCTTTCAACTGATTAAATGATGCCCATCTGGGATAATCTCCCTGATTGACTAGGGGCTTTAATCAAAATCTCTTCACAGCAGTGTTTGATTCAATAATTAGGAGAATGTGTGTTCTCCTAAAAAACAGCTGATGCTTCTCTTCCATCCCCCAACTCTTGAGAGAATATCTCGTTTAGCCCACTTATACCAGAAATGTACTGAAAAGGAAATTCTAGGGAATATAGTTTATTTAGCCTAGCCAAGATGATATAACACAAAGCCATCACACATGGTATGGTCAACTAACTGCCCTTTCACTAAATTTTATCCTTGTGCTATTGATTTAAAATAACCAATCTTAAAATAAAAATAAACCTAAATTAAAAGCTTATAGCATAACTTGTAATAATTCTTGCCCCATACCATAAAAATGTTTAGGTGTTCTACATAAGCAGTTTGGTTATTTATTGATAGATAACAAGCTAACCCAAATTAATGATTTAAAATTTTTATCTCACAATTTTGTGGGTCAGAGAATCAGACAGGGCTCAGCTGGATGACTCTTCTGTTCCACTTGGCATCAACAGGTGTTAGCTGGTGGTATTCAGCTGACAGATGGACCAGTCTGGAGGGTCTAAGATAGCTTCAATCATATCACTGGTGTCTTAGTAGAGATGGCTGAAAATCTGGGCTCAGCTGAAACAATCAAATGGAGCACCTAAAACACATGGTCTCTCTAGCATGGCACACTCAGGCAGCCAGACACCTCACATGGTGGCTCAGGACTCTCAGAAGGAGTGTCCATAAAACTCAGGCAGAAGCTTCACAGGTTTTTATGGCCAGGCTTAGAAGTCTTGGAATGTTTCTGCTCCTTTCTATTGACCAAGAAAGTCACTAAAACCAAACCTGAATCAAGAAAAGGGGAAGTTGATTCTCAATGGGACAAGCAGCAAATACTTTGTGGCCATTTTGTAGTCTAACACTCTAGGAAATCACTGTGTGAGGGTTTAAGAAATACAGAAATAATCCTTAGTAAAAGGAATATAAAATTGAGTAATGTGTCAAATGTATAGTCAATCTTGATCACCTATTTCTATGATCTTAATGTTTGTTTCCCTCCAAAATTCGTATGTTGAAACCTAATCCCCAATGTGATCCTATTTGGAGGTGGGGGTCTTTAGGAGGTAATTAGGTTATTAAAAGGTGATTAGGTCATTGAGGAAGTACCCTCATGAATAGGATTAGTGCACTTATAAAAGAGGCCCAAGGGAGGTTGTCTCCCCCCCCCCCATGTAAGGATACAGCAAGAAGGAACCATCTGTGAAGCAGACAGCAAGCCCTTAACAGACAATCTGCTGGTGCCTTGACCCCGGACTTCCCAGCCTCTAGAACTGTAAGAAATAAATTTCTGTTTATAAATTACCCAGTCTAAGGGATTTTGTTATAGCAGCCCAAATGGACAGAGACACCTATGTCAGTAAAGGGAAGTATCAGGGAGCTTGATACTTAACAATATTATCATCAACATCAAGTGTATCAATGCTTCTTACACTTCAACATCCATGTGAATCACCTAGGGATCTTGTTAAAATGAATATCTGATTCAATAAGTCTAGGACAAGGCCTGAAATTCTGCATTTCAAACAAGCTCTCATGTGATACCAATGCTGCTGGTCTGAGGAAACATTATAATGGATATGGTAACCCAAGACCAGGTCTGAGGAAACATAATAATCTATATGACAGCCCAAAAAACTTTTTTGCAAAAGTGTATATAGTAAGTATCTTAGGCTTTCTGGTCCACATAGAATATCTGTCACATTTTTTTTTAAAACATGCCTTTTTAATTTGAAAACTTTCTTCTTTACTACAAAGACAGGTCACTTGCTGGATTGCCCACAGACCATAGTTTGCTAATCACAGATCTATGTCCCTGGGCCTCAAATTTGGCTGCATAGTAGAATCACTTAGGAAGTTCTTTAAAATGCTAGTGCCTACCATTATTTGATCCCACAATATTTGGTCCTACCCCCCACAACTCTGATTTAATTGATATAGGAATCGAGATTCTTAAAAGCTTCTTAGGATAATTCTAATATGTGGTAAGAAGTTTGAGAACTATGAATCTACATCACCTCCTCTTTCTACTCGTAACTTTTTGGTCATTAAATGTTTTTAGTACATTAATACAAGAAATCTCTCTTTCCACATCTATACAAAAATTGGCAATCTAATTCAAAGAATAACAATCAAAAATCGATGCTTTCATTAACATACCCCTGCTCCCAATAGGAATCCTGCCCCCAATGGATGTCACGTATCAGTAAAATCAGAGAAACTTGATACTGAATTGAGGGCTGATAAAAAGTGATAAGTATGTTGCTGGAAGAAAAAGTGAAATACAGAAAACTTCAAGTAAGTAGAGTGATAAGTTGCAAGGCTTTGAAAAGTAAAAACTAACATAAACCTCACCAATTCAGAATACCTAGAGAAAAACTTTATAAGGTCTCAGCTAGTAGAGTTCTGTTTTTATAGACTGAAGATTTATAATAAGCATGCCAATATACAAATGCCTTAAAAAGCTAGCTTAAAATGTTCGTAAGTATTTTGAACTATCAAACATAGTTTTTACTATACATGTGTACTATAAGGGTTTCCAAAAAATTATAAATTCTTATTCAGCTCTTTCTGAATTAATATTTAAATTAATAGACACTTTCTAAAGCGTCATACTTGCTACCTTTCTGAGTAAATAGCTTTAACTCTAAAATTCCTATTTTGATTAACACAATTTGAAATGCCATTTTATATTTTTCATCTTTCCCAAGTGAAATTATTTTATCTATAACATACAAAGTATTTTTTCAAGTACTATCCTATTTTTTACACGCTACCTTTTCTCTTTATCCTTGCAGATGCTCTTGTTTTAGTTTTCCTCTGTGAATTAGCTTCCTTTATGGTTTTAAATTCCTTAATTATATTTCTCTCTACTCTAAAACTTTCAAATAAAATAGTACTTCTGCACACGGTAAAACTCAGCAATAGCACATATTTATAAGGTCCCCTCATTCATTCACGTATTCAACAAACAAAAACAGTACATGTTCAATCAATATTCACTGAATGAATGTTCACTAACTCTATAAATGATACTCAAGTGAAGTTTTAACCATAACCTGACCCCACTTAAATGTAAACTACATATTCTGAGGATTTCAGAATGAAGTTCTTATGACCTAGGAGTCTATATACTCCTTCTAATTTAAAAATAGAGTTCAGAAATCTGATACCTGATGATTCAAATGAAAGCCAAAATTACTGTTGGAAGCAGTTTTCTACTCATATCTGCTTTCTATAACCATGGATTCATCAGAGATAATCACTATATATGTATGTCAGCACATGAAAATTTACCACCACTACGTTTGTTTTTGTTTTTGTTTTTGAGACAGGGTCTCACTCTGTCACCCAGGCTGGAGGTAAAGTAGCACAATTATAGCTCACTGCAGCTTTGAACTCCTGGGCTCAAGTGATCCTTCTGCCTCAGCCTCCGAAGTAACTAGGATGATTACAGGCACATGCCACCACAGCCAGCTAATTCTTAAAAAATTATTTTTTGTAGAGACAGGATCTTGCTATGTTGCCCAGGCTGGTCATGGACAGCACAGCTCTTTCTACCAGATAAAATTCCCCTTATATTAACTATGCTATTGTGCATATCTCACAGTTACTGCTATACACTACTTCTTACCTAGACACTAACTGGGTGGGAATTTTCTTTCTACAGTAGAAAAAGACACACGTGGCCTCCCTAGAAATGACCCTTTGCCCTAATTATGATATGCATAGATTTTTAAGTGAGAAAAGGCAGGAAGACTTAAAGTGTGGTGTATTTTACTTTCAAAAATTATAAACTTAAAACTATCAGAGATAAGGTATACTTAGAACTATTATTTTATCAATTAACAAGTTACAAACTCATGAATTTGGTCCAATCTGGTTTAAAATTATTGTGAAGTGAATTTTTTATTAAATTTTCTTGATAAATGCTATAATATTCCCTCTCATTTCTTTCTGGTAAGGATACAGACTGTTTTAATTGAAATGATAACAGGTAAGCAAACTGCATAGAAAATATACATTATCTATTTCACTAAGATGAAAAACTCACGACTTCTAAAAATAAAATATTTAATATCACACTGCTATACTTTACAACTTCATCATCATTTACTGAAAAAAAGAATAATAATAATCAGTGGTATATACATTTGTCTTATTTTTCCCTATTCTGAATCAAGTATGAGTTATAATAGAGAGTGAATAAAGTGGCTTTAAGGCAACAGAAGGAAAAGGACATATATTTCATTCAGACAGAAAAAAATTAAGCCAAGCAAGATTAAGTAGAAAAAAGGATAATATATAAATAAGTACTGTGAAAAGGTGAGCATTGAAGTCATTTAATCTGGAAACATTATGCAATGTATATACTTCAATCGCAAACAACATGTTCGTAAGTGTACGTATATTGTTTCCTGTATAACATACTGAATAGTGAAAGTTACATGACTTGATAAGAATGAAATGAAAATAAGACCATTTAGAGCAATATCACTAGTATTAAAATTAATTCCAGAACAATACAAAAGAATAAAAATTATATTACTATGCTTAACAATGCTAAAGTTGTATGTTAATTGGTCAGATGATTTTGGCATTGACTAATAAAACAATTGCCTATATAGTATTTCAATCGGAATCAGAATTTTCAGATGTATTATCACTAACAGTGGGCAAAGCTCTTAAGCCTTGTTTTTTTTCACTTCTAAGTTGGTGCAAATGTTCTTTCATGTCCTGAGAAATATGACAAATCCGTCCTTCTACGCCAGGTACTGCAATTACTGCTGATGGTTTATCTGATTCTTCCTCAAAGGCTGTAAGTACAGTAAAACCAGTTAAAATACAGCATGGTCCCCACAATAAATATTCTTAACGTCTTCAGAATGTAGGAATTGAAATTCACATCAATTATAAAATTTTAACCAGAATTTCTCTGAATATCCATTCTCCACTATTATACAACCAAGAATAAAATTTCAATAGAGACATATATATAATATATACATAATTAAAAGGACACTGATTCTTTAAAATATGGTGCATTTTACTTTCAGAAATTAGGTATCATTATAAAGACAATTACTCTATCAAATAATTAACCAGTTTAAAACCCATTACGAATTTGATCCAATCTGGTCTCAAATTATTGCTAAGTGACTTTTTTAAAAAGAATAAAACTTCTAAACTAAATCAATAAAATGAGCTATATATGCCAAGGCATAGCACTTATTAGGTAGGAAAAGACAAGATGTTTTACAGAACACTAAGTAAGCCAATTTGATTAATTAGAATGGTTTCTGTGGACAGAAGAGAAAAAATTGTAAAGGTAGCTAAGATTGTAAATTTGGAAGACTTTGAAAAATAAATAATTTCCTAGAACTTATTGTGCTCTTTAGCATTGAATTTTTATTATGCCTTTCTTATAATTGTTTGTATTTCCCTCCGGCTTAGCCTGTTGTCTTTGCAAACAAAGCTTAGTCTTATAAGTACCATGCGCTGATTGCGCAACTGGAGTTCCTAAAGCTTAGTCTTTATTATTCTGTTTATCTTTTATATATTTCCCCAAACATAAGAAAATAGAGTGCCAAATAATATTTATCCAATGCCCAGAATTTAACAAAACAATTATTCAAAAAAGAAACACTTCTAACAAAATAAAACTACATTATAACCTGTTAGTGATGGTGATTTGTTTGTAGTAGTAATTAAACTCATTCGATGCCCTGAAAGGCATTGCTTCCTTCCCTGCACAATTTTTATTGACTCAAAGTGATTCATGACTACTGTAGAAAGTACTTGTGCAGTTTCTGTGTCAAACATTCGAGGACAACTTTTAAGCATAATGTAACCATCCTTCCCCTGAAATATCAAAACACATTTTAATTCTCTAATACAGGAATATGAATAAATCCAGATGAATATATAAATTTATACTTGTCACTGAAATGCAATTTCACAAATATGTACAAAAGCCATACATTTCCATATACGTAAACTAATACCCCTTAAATTCCTCTCCTACTCCCGGGATCTAATCATGACATCCATGAGCCTGTTGTCCTTACCTCTATTGCCTAACATCTTTAGGAACGGGCTGCCTACAATTCTTAAACATGGCTGTAAAATAGAAGCAACTGGGAGGTCTCTTTAGAATAGTGTTACTGAAAGTCATCTAAAACCTACTACATGGCTGTCAGCATTGGAACTCTGGAATCTGTACTTTTTACAAGCTTCCTGCCAATACCCTAACACTGCTTTAGAATTGATTATTAAAGAACCTACTGAGTTAAACCTAAAAGTCCTTATAGATTTAGTCATCCAAGCTTTGTTGTACATAACTAAATATGATATAAACAATTAAAAAATACTTAAAATATGAACATTAAATTTTTAGAAGTATTTGTTACTAAATTTAAGTTCAGCAATCCATTATGGCATTTTTTCTGTAGTTGTTTAGTGGCTAATTGGCCAATCATTTAAAGAATAGCATGAATTTTGGACATTCTGTATTTTTAAATCTGATAATACGAAAAATTAACAGTGAAATTATACCTGCATATAAGATAAAAATACAAAATCCATTTAATTCATGAATTATAAAAATACAACGGAAAACATTTACTGAAACTACCCAGGGTTTGAAATCATCAAAAGAAAATTGTATGTGTGTTGGTTTGCATCTACGTGAATGTATTAACATAAGACAATGACTTTATTTAAAACATTTTCAAAAGAAATTAATCTCACATTTGCAATGTACTCCTTAATAGCAAGAAGGTAAAATTTCTTTTTCCGTAAGTATTGACCTTGAACTTTTACAGTATCTCTTATGATTCGCTGTCCTGGTTCTGCATCTGGATCAAATCCAAATTCTATTCCAGCAACTTGAGGAAATCTGAAATTTAAAACTATATTCTTGATAACTCTGCAGAAGATATATTAATAATAAGAGAAAGCATTGAAATTTAAGTGAGCACATTTTATTATGCTACTTAAACTGCCAAAAGTGTGGGTACATGTTGGCAACTGTACCACAACTAGAAAGAACTGGCCAAGTGACCTATGTTTTCAAGAAATAAAAAGATGACAGTAAATTCTACCCTTATTTTCTTCCACTCCAAGATCATTTCAAGAATTTTTATTCACCTACAACTTTAAACTACAACTTCTTTTGTTTCAGTTTCCATCCTCAGTTCCTAAAGAAATATAGTGGTGAAGCAGATAATATATGTGTCTATGAAAACTTTTGCTATCTACACAGTTTATAATAAATGTATGTAACACCTAGCTTCTTCTTACCTATTACTTCAATGTTAAGAAATGGCTAGAATTATTTTTACTACATTTATAGGCCATTATTGTGATGGTCTGCTTTAAAATACAGACTACATAGCAAATGTGAATTTTACTTTGGGGATTTCCAGGGGAGCACCTTAAAAGAATCAGGCAGAAAGCCTTGGGAGTAACTGAAACCAAAGTATAAGTAGCTTATATAATTCCAAATTGTAATACACACATAATAAGAAAGCATGGACAGAGGAAAAATAAAACTTGTTTCAAACAAAATCACCAAATTAAATGTCTTAAGAACAGTTTCTCTGAAATTTGAAGCAAATGGCTTCCCATTTGGGCAACTTTATAATAATGTGCTCAAAGTGAATAGCAGAAGAAATTTTAAAAATATTATTATGGTTAATTATTCTTCTGAATAATATAGAGTACAAGTAGGCTACAACTTTTCATCTTAATAAGCATTTTCTGTCTTACGCAACCTCACTATTAGAATACACAAGCAATTTTCATGTTTTTTCCTTTGCTTACAATGAATTTACTGCTATTGGTTATTTTTTCAGTATCTTTAAAATACATTCATTAATAAAATAATCACTGATCACCCACCTTCTGTGTGTCAGGAACTGTGCTTAGTACTAGAAACATCCAGTGAAAAAGATACAAATCCTACCATCAAAAATACTATCATCTAGTTAGGAGAACAGTTAAGTAGGAAATGGTCACACAGAGTGATGAGAATTAAGAGAAAAGTGAGCACAGGGTGCTGTGAGTTCACAAAAAAAAGGGGGATCAAACCCTCACCTGTAAGAAGCAAAGTCCATTTCTCAACTCTAAAGTGTACACCTAAATAACCTTTCATTTTTCTCTAATATTAATTATTTCTGTTTATAGATATTTCCTCTATGCCCTTTAGGTTATTGGTAATATTGAGGTAAAAATGGAAAAGTAGGGAAAGGAAAAACAGAATGGCTTTCTTCTCTTACAGAGTCTGCCTTCTGAATTCATAAACTTAGTCTTGCATGACCTTCTTGGGGGACTTTTCATTTTGGTTCTACTGCTTGTATTCTCTTTTCCTCTCCTACTGCACCTGCCATTCCTCTTGAGGTTTCAGACTAAAAGGAACTAGGCTATTTGGTACCCAGATTTGGAGCAGGAATTAGTCATTATCACTTCATTCATAAATAAAATATAATCAATAAGTAGTAAAATTAATATTCAATATTACCTAACTAGTACTAGAACCATGATTAGATATAAATCTCCTAATTATTCTTTCTTCTAAGCTTTGATGTAATAGAAAAGTGCTAAATACAGCATCAAGACTAATATAAATAATTCATACAGCTAGCTAACACAAAAAATGAAAAAAACCCACACTGGTATTTTAATCTTAAAAAACAACAAAACCAAATTACCCAAAGCCTTGGGTTTCTAATATGTCTCGAGATCACTAACATAGTACCCACTCCCTAAACACAGACACACACACACACACACACACACACATACACACAGACCACATCCTGATCAAAGAGAAACAACACAAAGACAATGAGAAAAAAATACACCTTATTTTCACTGTAATTGGTACATTGGTAGAAAAGAAAAACTGGTCTGACATGTAGGATTTTGCATAAAAGTAGAGAAGTATGAGAAAAGGAAAAGTCGGAAGATACAAAAAGGAAAAAACTGAACGAGAAGCACATAAAGCTGACCGTGAGCAGATCTGCTTGCTGGCAGTGATGACATGGCAATCAGTAATAGAGTAATGTGAACACACATGGCTAGGGCAGGCTCAGCCAATAGAAGGGTGGCAACAATAAAAAGAAAGAAAACAAGTTTGGCCTTAGGATGGAAGAAAAAAGCAAAGTCACATACACCTTTCTATTTTCCCTCCACCAATTTATGTGAGAGACCAAAAGCAACCATATTCTAAAAAGAAACAGGGTAGGGAAGAATCTTTTTTTCTAGAGACAGGGTCTCATCGTTTTGCCCAGGCTGATCTTGAACTCCTGGCCTCAAGTTATCCTCCCACCTTAGCTTCCTTAAGTGCTAAGATTGCAGGTGTGAGCCACCATGCCCCGCCCTTTTTTTTGCTTTTGTTTTGTTTTGATTTTTGAGTCAGGGTCTCACTCTGTGGCCCAGCTAGAGTGCAGTGGCATCATCATAGCTCACTGCAACCTCAAACTCCTAGGCTCAAGTGATTCTCCTGCCTCAGACTCCCAAATACCTGGGACTACTGCTGTACACTACCACACCCAGCTAATTTTTCTATTTTTTTGTAGAGATGGGATCTTGCTATGTTGCTCAGGCTGGTCTCAAAATCCTGGCCTAAGCAATCCTCCTGCCTTAGCCTTCTAAAGTGCTAAGATTACAGGCATGAGCCACCACGCTAGCCCCCAGGAATCTCTGACAGCATAATATCTTAGGCTGACCAAAGGTGGTCGCATACTCACAATCTGCAATCTAAGGGAGGAGGTTCCAGTTCTGGGTTAGATATAAGTATACTTCATCCTGTCTATACTAATGAACCAAAACTGTGCAACAGAGATGCTGTGGGTCAAAGACTGTGGGAAAAATTCCCATTGCTTTTTTTCTCCCTCAGTCTCCCTGCCCACTGCCACTTGGCCCTTGATGTAGGATAACTGAAGAAGTACATGACAATGTATGGTAACTAAAGTCCTAGCTTTCTGGCTGAAAAACTAAAAAATGAGCCCCAGGCATCTAGAAAATTACAGGGATATTGTAGAGAGCTGAAAGATCAGGAAAGCAAACCCATAAGGTCATTTATGAACTCCTAAACTCAACCCTGGCCTGCACAAGTATGGAACTGATCCTATTCAGCAGACAGTGACTTTGAAAACTGAATGGACAGAGCATAGCCCAGGTCCAAGACTGAACACATGGATGGCATCCATGATTTGAAAATGGAACTGACATTGAAACCACAGCCTACAGAAATGGGTTGGAACCAATGGCCTGAATCTAACCAGGATGACTGCCTACTAAAACAAAGCTATTAACATTCTCCCTAGACTTAAAATAGGATCAAAGTCTCATAAGATAATTTTCAAAATGTTCAGATTATAACCCAGAATTACTCAGCAAAGAACCAAGAAAATGTCAAGCCACAGGGGAAAAGATAATAAAAGAATGCCAATGCTGAGATGATACAGATGTTGAAATTACCAAAGATTTTAAAGTAGCCATTGCATTATAAAAATTCTCCAGCAAGCAATCAAAAGCATTCTTGAAATAAATAGAATGTCTCTGCACTGAAACAGATAATATCAAAAAAAATCTAAAGAAAATTTTAAACTGAAAATAACCAGACTTTAAAATTCACTGGATAACATCCATAGCAGAATGTAGACAACAGAGGAAAAAAGAGTTAGTGAACTAGCAACTATATCAATAGAAATTATTCAATCTGAACAGAGAGAAAAGACTTTTTAAAAAGTGTACAGAGCCTCAGATACCGATGAGACTATAACAAAATGTATAATTTTGTGTCATCTGAGTTCCACAAAAAGAGAAGAGTGTGATGCTAAAAAAATTCAAAGAAATAATGACTGGAAACTTGGCAAATTTGATAAAAGACATAAACATACATATTCAAAAGCTCAGCAAAGCCTAAAGAATAGAAATGCAAAGAAATCAGGCCCATGGAACATCATAATCATACTGCTGAAAAGAAAGATAAACAACCAGAAAACCAATGCTATATATATAAAGTAAAAATAATTTGAAAGACTGAAATTTTTCATCAGAAATCCTTGAGTTCAAAAGGAGAGGAACAATACATTTAAAGAGCTGAAAAAAAAATTATTGTCCACCAAAAACTCTCTATTCAGCAAAAAATTCCTTCAGTAATAAAGGCATTCTCAGATAAAGGAAAACTAAGGGAATTCATTGCCAGCAGATATGTCTTTCAAAGAAATTCTAAAGGAACTTCTTCAGGCAAAAGAAATAGTAACAGAAAATAAATTTGGAATATAAGAAATAAAAAACAAAGCAACAGAAATAAAAAATACCTGAGTAAATAGGAGACTATTTTCTCCTCTTGAATCCTTTAAAATACGTTTAACAGTTGAAAGCAAAAATTATAATATTGTGTGATGAGATTTATAATGTAACTACATGTAATGTATAATACCACTATAACATAAAGAGGAGAGAGCATAGTACTACATAGTGGTAAGGTTTCTATACTCCACTTTAAGTGGCAAAATATTTATTCTAAGTAATCTGTGAAAAGTTAAATATACATATAGTAAGTCCTAAAGCAACAACTAAAAAATGAAGAAATATAATATTAACAAAACATTATACATTAAAATGGAACACTAAAAATAGTCAAGTAATACAAAAGACATCAGGAATGAAAAACAAAGAGAATAAACAAAAAAAATACATACTAAAATTTTAGAAATACTCCAAATGTTGAAATAATTATATTAGAGGCAAATGCTCTTAACTTACATATAAATACAGAAATTGTGAACTGTATTTAAAAACAAACATGAACCCACTATATGTTGCCTGTAAGTAACTGACTTCAAAATATAATGACATGGGCAAGTCACAAATAAAGGATAAAAAAGATATACCATGCAAATACTAATCAAAAGAAAGCTAGACTGGATATAGTAATACCAGAACAAAGAGAATTACCAGTGATAAAGAGAAACATTATATCAGGGAGCAGCAAACTTTTTCTACAAAGGGCCAGGTAAACATTTTAGTCTTGGCAAGCCATACAGTCTCTCTTGCAAAAATATAATTCTGTCATTGTGGTATAAAACAAGCCACTGAGAACACATAAATTAATAGGCTCAGATGTAGTCCAGTAAAATTTTATTTACAAGAACAGATGCCAGGCTGGATTTGGCCAAAGAGCCATAGTTTGCTGAATCACACACTTTATATAAAAGTAAAATGGTCAACTGGTCAAGAGCATATAACACTGCATATGCATGTACCTATCAATAGAGCTTCAAATACATGAAGTAAAACCTGATACAACCAAGAGACAAAACCACAATTATAGTTGAAGAGTCCAACAGTCCTCACTCAGTAACAGATAGAATTAGTTGACAGAAAATTTTCCAGATATAGAAAAATTGAACCAAATTGATTTGTAGAATATTTCACCGGCAACAGTTGAGTATACATTCAAGTACAAATGGAACATCAATCAAGGAAGACCATATCCAGGGCCATAAAAAAAAAAAATCTTACAATATTGAAGAACTGAAATCCTACAAAGTATATTTTCTGACTATAACAAAATTAAACTAGACAATAATAACAAAGGTAACAGGAAAATCTTATATACTATATACTTCTAATAATCCATGGTTCAAAGAGGATGTCTCAAGGAAATTTTTAAAATATTCTGAACTAAAAAAGTAAAAATACAGCATATCAAAATCTGTGTGGTGCAGATAAAGTAAAACTTAGGGGGAAACTTAACAGTATCAAATGCTCATATTAGAATAGAAGAATGATCTCAAATCAACAATTTAAGATTCTACCATAAGAAACAAGAGGAGAAGAGAAAAATAAACACAAAGCAAGGTAAAGAAGGTAATGATAAAAATAAGAGCAGAAATCAATGAAACTGAAAACAGAAATCAATAAATAAAATCAATGAAATCAAAATCTGTTCTCTGAAAGAATCAACAAAAATTATAATTATCAGACAAGAATGAAAAATAATAAAAGAAAGAAGATATAAATTACCCGTATCAGGTATGAAAAAAAGGCTATATCACTACATACCCTACAGATATTATAAAATATAGTACAGGAATATTATGAAAAACTCTACACAAATGAATTCAACAACTTAGATTAAAAAAATGAACCAAATCCTCAAAACCACAATCTGCCCAAACTTACCCAAAATGAAAGAGACAACCTGAATAGTACTACATCAAGAAATTTTATCTATAGGCAAAATCCTTCCAAAAAAGATATCTTTAGGCCATGGTTTCACTGGCAAACTGCATCAAACATTTGAAAAAGAAATTACAATGCTTCTACACAATGTGTTGCAGAAAATAGAAGAGAAATAAACACTACTTAACACATGTGACCACCATTATCTTCATATCAAAACTGACAAAAATAATATAGAAAAAGAAAAATACACAATAATATTTTTCATATAGATGTGATAAAAAATTTTCAACAATATATTAGCAAATCAAATCCAGCAATATATCAAAAAATACACCATGATTAAGTAGGGTTTATTCTAAAAATTTAAAGCTGGTTCAGCATTTGAAAATTGGTCAATGTAATCCACCATATCAAGACTCTAAAGAAGAAAAAAAACATGATCCTTCAATTAATACAAAAAGAGCTTTTGACAAAAGTCGACATCCATTTATGATTTTAAAAAAAAATCTCAGTGACTAGGCATAGAAGGGTACTTCCTCAATCACCTATCATTTGGTAGATAATAGAGGTCATCTACCAAAAAACCCACAAGTAACATCATACTTAACAGTGAAAAACTGAATGTTTTCCTCATATAATGAGGAACAAGGCAAGGACATACACATTCACCAATTATTCATCATCATATTAGAAGTCCTAGCCATTCAATAAAGCAAGAAAAAGAAAACATATAAATATTGGAAAGGAAGAAACTAAATTGTCCCTGTTTGCAGATGACATGATTGTCATGATGAAAATCCCAAGGAATCTACACCGAGATATAGCATGGTGACAGGATACAAACAACATGAAAAATCGACCATATTTCAATATACTATGAATATTCAATTGGAAAGCAAAAATATTTAAAGAATTACTATTTACCATAGCTCCAGAAAAAAAAAAAACTGAAATACTTGATGAGTTTTACATGAATGCATTTATGTGTCTGTGTATTTAATTCTATGCAATTTTATTACATGTTCAAATTCATGTGAACACCAAAGCAGTAAAAATACAGAATAGTTTTACAAGGACCTATAGAGCTAGCCTTTAAAGTGACAGCCTCCCCCACACCTTGGCAACCACTAGTCTGTTCATTGCCATAATTTTGGCATTTCAAAAAGTTATATAAATTGAATCATATAGTATATAGCCTTTGGAGATTGGCTTTTTTCACTCAACATAATGCCCTTGAGATCCATCCAAATTGTGTGAATCAATAATTTCTTTTTTATTTCAGAGAAGTATATCAACAAACTGAATGATTTTTTTTTTTTTTTTTTTTTTTTTGAGACAGAGTCTCACTCTGTTGCCCGGGCTAGAGTGCCGTGGCATCAGCCTAGCTCACAGCAACCTCAAACTTCTGGGCTGAAGTGATCCTTCTGCCTCAGCCTCCCGAGTAGCTGGGACTACAGGCATGAGCCACCGTGCCCGGTTAATTTTTTCTATATATTTTTAGTTGGCCAATTAATTTGTTTCTATTATTAGTAGAGACAGGGTCTCGCTCTTGCTCAGGCTGGTTTCAAACTTCTTACCTTGAGCGATCCACCCACCTCGGCCTCCCAGAGTGCTAGGATTACAGGTGTGAGCCACCGCGCCCGGCCAAACTGAATGATTTTTAAAGGTACTATACTGAGTGCAAGCCTACTTTTAAAAGGTTAATTACATTTACGTGACATTATCAAAAAGAAAAAATATAGTGATTGGGAACAGATCAGTGAATTCAGATGGGAAGGAGATATGACTACATTATAAAATGCAACAAGGGAGTTTTGGGGGGAATAATGGAGGTACCAGAGCTTTTTTAACAATTCACCTGTTAAATGACAGTTGAGCTGTTTGCAGTTTTTGGCTATTATTTAAAAAGCTGCTATGAACATCTGTGTATACATTTTTATTGAACATAAGTTTTCATTTTTCTGGGCTAAATTCCCAAGCATGCAATATCTGGGTCATATGGCAAGTGTACGATTTTCTGGTAAAAACAAAACTGCTATAATCTTTTCTAGAGTGGCTATGTCATTTTATGTTTCTACCAGCAACACGATCTCTCCATGTCATCACCAGAATTTCATGTTATCACTACTTTTTAACTTTAGCCATTTTCATAGGTATGCAGTGATAGTGATATACATTATAGTTTTAATTATTTATTCCCTAATGGCTAATGATATTGAACATCTTTTCATGTGATTATCCACTGACTATTCTCTTTGGTGAACTGCCTCTATATGTCTTTTGTCCACATGCTCATTGGGCAATTTTTTTCATCACTGTTGAATTTTGAGAGGTATTTATGTATTCTAAATACAAATTTTTTAAGACACATATTTTGTAAATATTTTCCCCAGTTTGTAGCTTGTTTTTATCCTCCTCACAATGTTTTTCAGGGCATGAAAGTTCCTAATTTTGATACAGTCAAATTTACCATTTTTTCATTTATGTATCATGCTTTTGTTGTCAAGTCTAAGGACTCTTTGCATAGCCCTCTGTCCCAAAGATTTTCTCATAATCATTTTTCTGAAATTTTTATAATTTTACATTTTATATGTAATTGTGTGATCCTTTTTGAGTTAGTGTTTATATGAGGTGTGAGGCTTAAGTCAAAATCTATTGAGCACATTTGTGTGATCTATTTCTGGGTTTTCTATTCTGTTCCATTCATCTGTGACTCTACTCCTTCACTAAATTACCACTGTCTTGATTACTGTAGCCATATTAAGCCTAAACATCAGATAATTATTCATCACATTTTACACTTCTTTACCAAAATTGCGTAGTGAGTCTAGGTTTCATGCATTTCCATATAAATTTTAGAATAAACTTGTTTTAACTACAAAAACCTTTCTTGAATTTTGATAGAAATCACATTAAACCTACAGATCAATTTGGAGAGAAATGACATCTTTACTCTGTTGAATCTTCCAATCCATAAACATGTCTCTCCATTTACTTAAGTTTCCTTTGAGTTATTCCATCAGCACTTTGTAATTTTCAGCATACATATTCTATTCATATTTTGTTAGATTTGTCCCAAAGTTTTTTATTTTCTTTAGAGAATTTGTAAATAATATTGTGTTTTTAATTTTGGTTTCCCCATGTGCATTGTTAATATTTGGAACTGTGACTGATTTTTGTATCCTGCAACCTTGCTGAACTCACTTATTACTTCTAGTTCTATTGTTTTTTGTAGGTTCCTTGGGATTTTCTATATAGGCCATCATTTCATCTGAAAATAAGTACAGATTTACTTCTTCCTATCTAATCTGTATGCCTTTTTTCCATACTGCACCAGCTAGGGCCTCTGGTATAATGTTGAATAAGAGAGGTGACTGCAAACATCCTTGACTTATTTCCAATATTAGAGGACAGAATTCAGTCTTTTACCATTAAGAATGATGTTAGCTTTAGGTTTTTGTAGAAGCTCTTTCTAAAGCTGAGGATATTTTCCCTCTCCTAATTTGCCAAAAGTTTTTATCCAAAACGAGTATTTTGCAAAATGTCAGTTCTGCATCAATTAATATGATTTTTCTCATTTAGCCTATTGATATGGTGTATTACACTGATTTTTTAATATTGAACCAAGCTAGCGTACCTGAAATAACTACAACTGATCATGGTTTATCATTCTTTTTATACATTGCTAACTTCAATTTACCAATATTTTGTTGAGACTATCTTGCCTAAGTTCCTTTTTTGTACTTCTTTTCCTGGCTTTGATATTGATGTAACATTAACCTCATAAAAAGATTGAGAAATGTTGCCTTTCTCTTCTATTTGTTGGAAGAAATAATACAAAATTGTTGTGAATTTTAATTTCAATGTTGGGTAGAATTCCCCAGAGAAGTCACTGAGGCCTAACAATTTCTTTTTTGAGAGCTTTTAAAATATTATTTCAATTTATTTAAAGGTGATAGGATTAATAATATTATTTATTTAATCTTGAATGAGTTTTGTGCTTTATAGTTTTCTAGGAATTAGTCCATTTCTTCTAAATTGTCAAATCAAATTTACCTATATGAAGGTGTGCATCATATTCCCTTATTATTCTCTTAATGGCTACAGAATCTGTAGTAATCCCGTTTCATTCCTCATACTGGTTATTTGTGTTTTCTCCCTTTTTTGTCTTCCTCTGTCTTGGCAATGTGGTTTTTAACAGAGATGTAAAAGAAATTCAATGGTGAAAGACAAGTATTTACAACCAATAGTACTGGACCAACGGGGTATCCATATAGAAAATAAAATGAACTTCAACACAACCTCACAACTTATAAAAATATTACCTCAAAATGGATCTCAGATATAAATGTCAAATTATAAAATTTTTAGAAAAGAAAGGAAAAAAATCTTTGTGACCTGGGGTCAGGCAAATAATTCTTAGACATACTAAAAGCAAGAGCCACAAAGAAAAAATTAAAATTTATAAAATTATAATATTGTGTTTTGCAAAAGACACTCTTAATGGAAAGAATGAAAAGCTACAGACTGATAGAAATATTTTCAAAGAGGGGAGCAGCCAAGACAGCCAACTAGAGACTTCACTTGTCAGATCATCCTAGCTGTAAGGTAGTATACTGGACTGAGGAGAGCAGAAAGCAGTTACAACGCAGGTGTGGATTACAGGGAGAGACAACAGAGACATCCAGGGGCCCAACTGAGAAAAAAGATGAAGCTGAGAAAGAAGACAGTGGGACGGACCAATCTCAGAGAGGCTCAGAGCCCAGTGAAAGGGTAAGGGAGCAAAAAGCAGGACACAAAACACAGTGAAGGCTTTTCTACCCTCTACTAGCTCAAGCATGGAAGCTAAATAGGAATAGTGGGGTAAACCAGTGAACCCCAGGAGTTAAACGTTAAAAAAGGGATACTCCGTGGGATAGTGCGTCTGGAGTGCCAGCATTCTTACACCTAGAAACTTACTACTTTGCACCTCCTCCGATGACGGTATCAGAGGAAGTAGTTTTAGCTCAGGCTGGCTGGTAGCCACAGTCCCTCCGTTCCCATTGCAACCACAAGAATACTCTGAACTGAAAAGCACACAAACATCTGCTTCTCTCCAACAGGTGCACATTCCCATCCAAGCGCACTACTGAGAATGGGGCTGCTGCAGTTTGTGAGCTTCCTACCTGGGGCATTTTGTGGGATCAGGCACTGGCAGCTCAGACAGGCAGGCCAGACCGGGTGGCCCCTAGACACAAGAGTGGTGCAAGGAGATGCAGAGGAGAGATTTCGATCCTGGACTCAGGTGGTGAGGAAGCCCTCATGAGCATATCCAACAGGAGAGTATAGAGGGGTGCTGAGGAATGGGTATCTGTGAGTGCACCTATCCCACAATCCCATGGGAAAACCACCTTATTAAATAGGGGAGCAGCATTCAGAGCAAATTAGCCCAGCCCGTGGTTCCCATGATGACAGAATGCCCAGACCTGCCTGCTGAACAGGAGCAGCAGCTCCTCCCCCACCCACTATAATAGGGAGTGCAGCTTGAGCCAAGAAACTTATGAGTGGCCGTTTCTCACGAGCAGGAGCGTGCTCCTAGGCCCCTGCAGACAAAGAAGCCTACCTCTCTCCCCTTGTGATCTTGTGGTGAAACAGGCATGCAAAATTGGGAACCCACCCACCTGCCAAGGCCCAGCAGAGATGCACGCTAGTGGGCCAGACACACAGAATGAGGGGTAGTTCCAGAGCTGGTCCCAGACGGTGAGGGAACCCAAGCAGACTGCTCTGATAGGAGAGTGCTGTGGAGTTTCAGGGAAAGAAAAGAGAGGGTGCTCACCCCACCCCACAGAGAAACTGCACTAGTGGAGAAGGGTGGAAAGAACCTGGTCTGGTGCCTTCTTAGCACTCAAGCATTTCCCAGCTTAGAGACATTGCCCTGAATTTCATACCAGTGGTCCCCTCCAGTGATTGCATAAGCAATGTCTGAGCCCCGCTGAGGCTTAGCAAAGCCTCTCAGGCTCTCACAATCCAGCCATGATTTGTCTTGCTCCTCACGCACCTCGGGGAGAGTAGAGATCAAGCAACCCTCTGGGAACTACATGGTCCCTCTTAAAGCTTAGGACATTCATGTGCCCCACCTGGAGAACCAGAGCTTAACACAGGCACAAAAGACCATCTCAGCAGCCAGCTCTTCCACACAAACTTTAATCAACAACAGGCGGAAAAATCCTGTAGCTAAACATAGCACCTTACAACTCAAGTAAACAGGGAGCAGCTGATACGTACTCAGAAGTACCACCTGCCATCTCAGCAATAAAGCTGAGGACCTAACTCTGTACACAATGTTGGGAAGAGGTGAAGTCAGCAGGTCACAAGTAACCCAAGAGGCTCATCAAACCTGCTAGAACACCATATAGGCAACTCAGGACCAGCACCCCTGTCTCTGGCACATTCAGGGATTGATCGTCAGGGACCCAAAGACAGGCCCATAAGCCAGGACTAGCAACCCCCAGGTCTCAACTGAGAGGCCAGATGAGAAGGAACCAGAGAAACAACTATGAAAACCTGAACAATCGAAGTGAAAGGACATCCCAAAAGAAAACAATAGCTCCTTACCAATGGATACCAACCAAACTGAAAAGATTGAAATGGCAGATAAAGAATTTTGAATTTGGATTACAAGGATGCTCAATGAAATACAAGAGAAAATAGAAACCAACATAAAGAAACCACAAAAATAATGCAAAAATTCACTTAAGAGATTGAATAGTTGAAAACAATCAAACAGACCTTCTAAAAATGAAAAATTCATTCAAAATACAAAACACAGTGGAGAGCCTTCAGAATAGGCTAGATCAGACAGAAGAAAAGAATCTCAGAGCATGAAGACAACACCTTTGAGTTAAACAAATCAGTCAAAGAGAAAGACCAAACAAGAGGAATGAAGAAAGCCTACAAGAAATAAGAGATTATGTAAAGAGGCCTAACATAAGAATCTTAGGCATCCCTGAGCATGAAGAATAAAAACACAAAGAAAATAAAATACCTAGGAATATATTTAACCAAAGAGGTGAAATACCTCTACAGGGAGAACTACGAAACATTGAGGAAGGACATCACAGAAGATGTAAACAATTGGAAAAAACATATTATGCTCATGCATTGGCAGAATCAACATTGTTAAATGTCTACACTACCCAAAGTGATTTACAGATTCAATGCAATCCCCATTAATATATCAATATCATTTTTCACAGGTCAAGAAAAAAATTCATATGGAATTCTGCTTCATATGGAACCAGAAAAGACCCAAATAGCCAAAGCAACCTTAAGCAAAAAGAACAAATCTGGAGGTGTTACTTTACCAAACCTCAGCTATACTACAAGGACAGAGTAACCAACACAGTATGGTACTAGTCTAAGAACTGAGACATAGACCAATGGATCAGAACAGAGAACCCAGATACAAAATTATCCTATTGCTATCTGATCTTTGACAAAGTAAACAAAAACATGTAGTAGGGGAAAGAATCCCTATTCAGTAAAAGGTGCTGGGAAAATTGGATAGCTACATGTAAAACACTGAAACAGAATCCATACCTTCCACCACTCACAAAAATTAATTCATGATGGATAACAGACTTAAACCTAAGGCATGAAACTTTAAGAATTTTAGAAGAGAATGTTAGAAAAACTCTTCTGGATATCGGCCTAGGCAAAGAATTTATGAAGAAGACCCCAAAGGCAATCATAGAAACAACAAAAATATATAAATGTGACCTGATTATATTAAAAAGTTTTTGCACAGCCACAAAAAGAAACAATAGAGCAAATAGACAACCTACAGAATGTGAGAAAATATTTGCATGCTATAGATCCAATAAAGAGTTAATAACCAGAATCTACAGAGAACTCAAGCGAATCAGCAAGAAAAAAATCAAACAACCCCACAAAAAAGAGGGCAAATACATGAATAGAACCCTTTTCTAAGAAGACAGACTAATGGTCAATAAGCATATGAAAAAACACTCAACAGTCTCTAATCATCAGAGAAATGCAAATCAAAACCACAAAGAATGTCACCTAACATCAATCAGTGAGAATGCCTTTATCAAAAGTCCCAAAACAACAGATGCTGGTGTGGATGTGGAGAGAAAGGAATGCTTACACAGTGTTGGTGGGACTGCAAACTAGTACCACCTCTATGGAAAGTAGTATGGAGATACCGCAAAGAACTAAAAGTAAACTTACCATTTGATCCTCGCATAAAATGGGGATACTATACATTCATGCTATGTAATATTACTCAGTAATAAAAAGAAATGAACTGCTGACACACGCAATAACTTTGATGGATCTCAAGGCCATTATACTGAGTCAAAAAAGCCAACAGCAAAAGGTCACATTACTTACAATTCCATTTATATAATATTCTCAAAATGAAAACTTACAGATATGGAAAACAGGGTAGTAGTTGACAAGAATTAGGGATGGTGAGAGGTAAAGGGATGCATGTGACTATATAAAGAGTAGGTAACATGAGGAAGATCTTTGCCATAATTGACTAGTTCTGTATCATTGGCATGGTGGTGGTGACACAAATTTACATGTGATAAAATGGCACAGAACTATACACACACATTGAACCAATATCAATTTTCTGGTTTTGATCATGTACTATATAGTTATATAAGATATAACCTTGGGGAAAACTTAGGGAAAGGCACATGGGACCCTTTCTACTATTTTTGCAAATTTCTGTTAATCTATAAATAGTTGTAAATAAAATTCTTTTAAAAAGAAAATCTGAATAATTGGCCATGACTTCATTTGAAGTGTTATATATAGATTTTCTTATTTTATCCTTCGAAAATTTTCTGTAGTTTAAAAATATTTTCAAAGACATAACCACAAACATACCATATAAAATGCATATTTAAATTCAAATTCATAGATTATGGTTCTCTATAAATGATTCTCAACGAGGGAATCTGAGAGTACCATATTAGTTCCTCAAGGCGGACATACAAAATACAGCAAACAGAGTGACTTAAACTATAGTAATTTATTGCCTATCTGGCAGCTAGAACTCCATAATCAAGGTGTTGGCAGGGTTTGTTCCTTCTGAGGACAGCAAGGGAGAATCCATTCCTTGCCACTCCCCTAGCTTCTGGTGGTTTGCTGGTAATTGTTGGCATTACTTGCCTTGTAGTTCTCTGCTGCAACCTTCACGCAACGTTCTCCCCATGGGCATGTCTGTGTCCAGATTTCCCCTTTTCATAAGGACATTAGTCATATTTGATAATGGGCCAACCGTGGAGCAGCATAACCACACCTTAATTAATTATTAATATAACAACCACAACCCTGTTTCCACATTCCAAGGTACTGGGCATTAGACTTTAACATGTGAATTTGGGCAGAGGGTTGGGGGGAGGGAGAGCACAATTCAACCATTAATAGTGTCCTTCCTCTGGTCAAGAGTTAACTGAAAAATCAGAAAAAAATATAAAAGCAAATGGAGTTTATTTGGGCCATGTGTTAACATCCAGGCTTTTGGCTTTGAGCTTTTAAACTGAAATATAAGATTAAAGGAGACCTCTGTAGCTGATGAAGTCATAGTAAATTTAATGGCATCACAGAGAATTTATGCGCTGTTTTATTCCTTCCTCCTTCCTTCCACAAATATTTTAGAATACCCTACTATGCTCCAGGTATTATTCTAGGAGTGGAAATATAAAAGATACAAAAATCTCTGCCCTCACAGAGTTTCTGTAATATTAGAGAAAAGGAAACAATAAAATAAATACGTCAAATATATTTTATTTTGGACAGTGATAAATACTAAGGAGAGGAAGGGGATATAAAATTTTAGAATGGTTGAAATTTTGCAGTGTGAGAAGGGAAGCCCTCACTAAAAAGGTAACTATTGAATAAACACTTGAATAAAGTGAGACAACAAAGCATGTGAATATCCGGGAAAGAGTTTTCCAAGCAGAAATACTGCAAGTGCAAATGCCCTGAGGCAAAAGGAGTTCCCTATTCAAGGAATCACACTGATAAAAGAGGCCAGTTTAACTGGAGCAAAAGAATCTGGAGGGGTGGAGTCAGAAATGTAACAAGGAACAGTACATGGAAGGCTGTGTACACATTTTGTTGTTGTTGTTTTTGGAAACAGGGTCTTGCTCTGTTGCCTGGGCATGAGGGCAGTGGTGTCATCAGCATAGCTCACTGCAGCCCCAAACTCCTGGGCTCAAGTGATCCTCCTGCCTCAGCCTCCCAAATAGCTGGGACTATTGACATATGCCACCACACCTAGATAATTTTTCTATTTATTGTAGAGACCAGTCTTGCTATGCTGCACAGGCTGGTCTTGAACTCCTGACCTCAAATAATTCTTATGCCTCAGCCTCCCAAAGTGCTAGGATTACAGGCATGAGCCACAGCACCCAACCAAGATTTTAAATTTTACTCTGAATAAAGTGGAAAGATACTGAAGATTCTGGGGCAGAGAAATTACATGATCTAACTTATGTTGTAACAAGACAATACAAGTTATACCCTCAAGAGCTTTACAATTCTTGTGACACATATCAATTTTGTTTGATGCTTCACAACTTCTAGTCTGCCAAGAACCACTGAATCAAGACCCTACAAGCTTAAAACAGGTTGACTATTCTTCCTTGGGCTAATGCTCCATAGTTGTATAAAATAAATCTTTAAAGTTAAAATATTTCACCATATAGAATTCAAGAATGATACACAATTGTCTCACCCTGCTCCTCTTTCAGTGTTTCTTTCTCAATTAGAGGCAATATGTTTTACCCAGACATTAAAGACATTTGTCTTCAACTCTACCATCGCTACTGTAATTGGCTTGACACAGACTTGCCTGGGTATGTGCAAATTCAGTCATCAGATAACAATTTTTAGTCTACTTATAAATAAAATTGGAGGTGGAAAAATGATTTTTCAAGGAAATAAATAGGCATAGAAAGAGCAGAGTATCAGATTCAGGAAATGCAACAGACATTAAGAGATATGAACATAAAATAAGTTCAAGATTGAAACTGAATTCCGCTGAACAACTGAATACATACTAGGAGACTGGTTTAAGTGGCTTCCAAATATCTGTACCTTTTGTCTCAACACAATTTAAAGATATCTAACAATACCTCTGTATCCAAATCTAATCAAGTTTCTGACAAAACCTCTGCATACGAGTCTAATCAAATTTCAATTAGTGCTGATTATACCTTAGAAATATCTCATGCATCCATCCCCCATGGCCCCTTTACAGATTATTCTGCACTCGACATGTCACAGCCACTAGTTATTTTTCTAATATGTAAATCAGATCATGTCACTCCCCTGCCAAACATTAAATAACCGTTCCCCTTAAACCACAGTAAAAGGTTCCGATAATTTTGGACACAAATTTCCAAGTTGGCTTATCTTAACCTTTACAAACCTGTCCCTTTCTCTAACATGTACTCTATACTTCCATTTAATAAGAACCATTTCATTATAATGCCTAACATACCAGGACTGTTCATGCTGTCATATCTAAGCATTCTGTGACTTCTGCCTAGAATGTCCTTTCCTGCTTTACCTTGAACTAATTGTCCTTAGAGCCAGCTTTAAAGTTATCCTCCATTGTGAGGTCTTTGACAATTCCCTAGGCAAAATTAGTTATTCCTATATTAAGTACATTGTTTAATTATAGACTACTGTACAGTAAGTCCTCATTTAATGTCATTGATAGGTTCTTGGAAACTGCAATTTTAAGCAAAATGACATAAAACAAAACAAATTTAACCATAGGCTAACTGATATAAACGAGAGTTAAATTCCTAGGACATATTTCTAGTCCCAAAATCATCACCGAAGTTCTAAAGACCTCAAAACACATCTAATATTAAATAATGAAATAAATGTGAGCTATACATACAATTAAAAAATAATAATGAAAACAAAAACCAGATTAATAAAAAGCAAGTAAGATAATTATTTACCTAGTTTGGGTCACCAGTAGTGGGAGCCTAACCCAGCAGCTCAGGGCACAAAGCAGGAACCACCCCTAGACAGGAGGCCATCCTATCGCAGGGCACACTCACACACACCCACACTCACTCAGACAGGGACAATGTAGACACTCCAGTTCACCTACAGTGCACATCTTTGAGATGTGGGAGGAAATCAGAGTACCTGGAGAAAACCCATGCAGACCTGAGGAGAATGTGAAAACTCCACAGAGACAGTGGCCCCCTCTGGGAATCGATTTTTTTTTCTCATCAACATTATAATGAAATGATGTGGAATGAAATGACATTATTCAAGTACCTGCTGTACTGTAATTCTTAGGAGAAATACATATACAGACATATGTATACATATATAGATAGATACAAAATCTACCACACTACAGGCTCCTCATGGGCATAAACCATGCCCTATACATTTTTTAATCTTCAGAGCCAATTACAGTGCCTCGCACAGAGCAGGATTTCAATAAATTTTTGATAAAAAAAAAAATAAGTCATAAGCTAAGAAGTGATACTTTTATCACTGATTTTATTACCTTTGTAAAAATAATTACTGAATAATCTTTTCAGAATCATAGGCTTACCAAAGAGTATCAAAACTATTCTTTTAACATACAATTCTGGAATTTACCCCCAAAGTATTACAGTAACTAAGAATAGTTTTCCATTTTCCTGCTTCCCAGTGTTCCCACACTAATTCAATCTACAGAAAATGGTATTATTCAAATTATGAGGATACTTCATGAGAAAACTGGTCCATCATGCAGGTACTATCCAAGACTTCCAATCTTAAAATATTTAAATGATGTTTTGAAATGGTGCCGACAAGTGGGAGAAAAAAAATATATAAACCACAATAGTAAAAAAAAAAAAGACGGTAAATTTCTAGAGGGAAAGCCATTTATAACTACTTCAGTCTTTGATCTATTAATTAATTTTACAGAAAGGAAGCCATCCTACATTCTATACTGCCCAAGATGTCTTACCAGTGTACATATCTCGCTTCACTGCTGTGAGAAAAAAGGAAACAACCAAAAAAAAAAAAATAGTATCCTCTTCTAGTTATATGCCCAAAAGAAATGAAAACACAGGTCCACACAAAACCTTATACATTAATATTTACTACACCGTTATTCAGAATAGACAAAAAGCAGAAATAATCAAATGCCCACAAACTGATAAATAAAATATGTTTTATACATATAATGTAATGTTATTGATCAATAAAAGGTAATAAAGTACTGACACCTGCTACAACATGACTGAACCTTGAAAATATCTGCTGAGTGAAAGAAGCCAATCACAAATATCACATATTATATGATCCCACTTATATGAAATGTGCAGAATAGACAAATCAATATAGAAAGAGAGTAGACTGGTGGTTGCCTAGGACTGGAGGTTTTGGGAGAAAATGGACAGTGATTGCTGATGAGTACAGTTTCTTCTTGAGATAATGAAACTATTGTGAAATTGGTGATAGTTATGCAAGTCTATGAATGTACTAGATATCATTCAATTATACACTTTAAATGGGTAAATTGTATGATATGTGAATTATATATCAACAAAGCTATTAAATTTTCTTAAATGTGATATTTGGAACTTTGTAAGAAAGCAAAATCCAAATGAATTCTTTCTGTGTGAGCTTACATCACTGATAGTTGCATATAATTATATCTTCAGCACATTACAATACCTAAAATTAATGTCGATGACCTGGAGTCCATTATATAGGATAAACTTTAGTGACATGTTCAAAGGCAGAACATAGTACATTTTAGTAAGTTTTCATCCAAAAGGAAAAATTTAAGTTCTGGTATTAAAGAATCAACCCTTAGCTGAAAAAAAATCTGACTTTTCCTAATAACAGATTCAGTGTCTGAATCACTGAGGATTTTCCTGCAAAAACATTAGTTAACACTAAAGAATACAAGAATTTACATACACAGCAGTTTCAGGATTACCTGAGACCAGGCACATGCAAATACTTGCCAAATAGCTATTCACTAAGGAAAGTTGACAGAATACTGCTAAAGGCCTGAAGCTGGGTTGATTTTGGCATCTGACTCAGTCTCCCCTTCGCAGCCCAATTAATGCTGACAGAATGATGCCTGTTTAAGTGAGCCCAGCTCCAGGCAAACAGTAGCATCTGTCAACTAGTTCAGATCAGTGTTACTCCTAGAACACCCATTAGCCACACTGTTATGGAGGAACAAAAAAGTAGCTCTATTCATTTGACATTATCTCTTTGTTACTGCTTCATCCTTCCTAATACCATCTTAACCCTACCAAACTAACATCTTAGAATTTGGCTAAAATCCAGTCAACCAAAGTAAAGTCTGACATACTATAAAATAATTTTCAAATTTTTTTAGTTTTAACTTGAAAAATCCATCCTGCCCCTACTATACCTACCCCTCAGCCTTTATGCCAGCAAGATAGATCAAAATATTAATTCTTGCTTACTCCTAATTTCATAATATATTATAAAATCAGTTAAGAATTTATGAAATATCTTACTATATGAAATATCTTACTATATGCAAGATATTAATACTATTTTTGGTACTGTGAACATTCAAAGAGGCAAATGACATAGAACATACCAGGGGAACTTCAAAAGAAAGAAAAACTGGCTCAAGGATCAGAGTATTGGCAAGCATCATAAAAATCTATTCCCACCCATCTCTGAAATTTCCCTGGAGCAAATGACAAATACTGGGAAGGAGGACATAGGATAAAGATCTATAAGATGTAATATAACTACAAGTTGAAAAAAAATCAACCACCTAAATAAAAGTTGGTTTAAAATCTAGGCTCAATTAAAATCATATTTAAAACCACTTTGTGGATACATGCCTACACTTAACATCAAGAAATTAACCGCTTATGAAAAATAACACTACTGGCTACTGCATAGTCTTCTTAATTGCTCTTACTGTGGGAAATAAGTATTTCTATTTATTCTAATTTACATACTATTTAATTAAAACATGCAAGTACAACTGGTACTGACAAATTTGAGCACAACTAAAAGTGATTCTTGTAAACATCAAACAACTATTAGGAGCAAAAGTATGTGAGCACAGTAAAGAGTAAGCTACAGCTACAAACAACCAATGTGCAATGGGCATCAGTCAGATTGTTTTAGAGTGGGAATGCAATGTCTGTGAACCCAGAAAGGAAATTAAGTAGGTTAAGAAAGTTTCTATTAGTTTTTATAAAGGAATTACTTTATAAAAAATAAGGATGCCCTATGAGGCTATGTCAGTTAACTATTGCCACAATAATGCCACATAACAAACTACCCTAAACTCAATGGCATACAACAATAAGCATTCTATTCTCATGCTCCTGGATCCCCAACTCAGCTGTAATCCAAGCAGGTCAGTGGCTCTGCTTCAAATCATGGGTCTGGCTGAGCTTGACTCCTCACTGCAGATTGGGTTACATCTACTCCATGTATACTCATTCAGACACCCAGGCCAAAGGGGCAGTGGCTACCTGGGGGAGTTCTTCTCATGGCAATGGTAAAGCACAAGACCCTTTCAAGCCTTGTGTCATGAATGCTACCATTCCTTCACCAAATGTAGTACCCGGCCACACCAGAAGTCAAGGTACAGGTTAGTAGGTTCCACCAACCTGGAGGGCAAAGTCACAAGGCCAAGTACAAGATCCCAAAGTGAGTAAATATACTCTTCTCATGGAGATGCGGGAAGGGAGAGAACATTTTCAATAATCTACCACACAGACCAAGGTAAAATGCTTACTTACAGTCTTGAATATGTCAAAATTCTGCTTAACACTGATTTTCAAAATCACTTTGGGCTCTCACACTCTACGATTTCACAATTCTGTGAATACTTTGATAAAAATGTATTGCTAGGCTGATTAATGTTAACAGAAATTTTAAAAAATTAGTGTATGAGCCGTTGTTTTGTAAAACACTTTGAGCTAAGGAAAACATTTTGGTTCAGAACTATTTGCCCATGCAGATTCAAACACAGATAACTGCAATTTAGTACAAAAAAGATTCTATCATATGACAACAAAACAACCTCCTTTTTGCATTCAATATTTGATTTAATGAGATAAGGAGTTCTTTTTAAATTTTTTTAATTTCAAAATATTAATTAAGGGGATACAAGTGTTTTTGTTACATGGATATCTTGTATAACACTAAGTCAGGGCTTTTGTCTATCAATAAAATAGTGTTCATTGTACTGCCCAGGATCCCGCCCTGGACCAAAAGTGTGGCTTTCTGGTGGAGAGAGAAGTGCTCTGTGAGTGCTCTGCAGCTTGGACTCACACTATACTCTCCTTTCAGTTCTGCCCACACGGGCTCTCTCGACTCCCAAGATCAGTTCACAAATCTCCCCCACCCCATGCCCTCAAACAACACAATCAAGTCCTGGGGATATGGGATATAGCCTACAGGCCTGTCCCCTGGTGCCCCAAGTTCAATTCCTGACTGTGCCAGGGAGAAGTATACTAGTCCCGAGTTGCCCATGGAGAGTGCTCAAGTACGCTTAATGTGCCTCCACTTCAGAGTAGGCCCTGCTCTGCTGGAGCAGCTAGGTGAGCAGCACCGGGAGAGCTGGCAGTCAGGGAGTTCACAGTCTGAGCACCTCTTTGTCCACTGCAGGTCTTTAAGAGAACAGGTGTGAGTCCCACTCTCTGTGCAAGCCTTGCTGTGGTAGGCAAGCCATCACACCAAGAGAAGGGAAACAGCTGCTCCTGAGAGTCTCAGCTCAATCATCCCTTGGAGCACCCATGCCACTCAGTAGCAGTGGGTGGAGGATAGGAGGGGCAGAAAAGGAGTTTGAATGGAGGAGAGCTGGCACTCTGGTCCCTTCTGTCCCTCTCCCTAGAAGGCAGCCCACCTGGCATATCAAAGCTCCAGGACCGGCTGGCCCCTGTGGCCACTGCAGTCTGAGTAGGGGTTGGAAAATGTTTGTGTGGGAACCAGTGACACAGGAACTGAAGGGCTGAAGCTCCCTGGGGAAGACAAAGGCACACACTGGAGGGAGAAGCACTATGGTGCCCACCATTCTGGCTCAGGTCTGTGCTGACAGGGAGCAACTCTGAGGGCCTTGGCAGCCCAGTGCTTTGTTTTGAAGAAGCTCCCAGTTCACTGGCTGCAACAGTTTTTGAGCTTCTGAGAGTAGAGAAGCTCTCCAGCAGCTCAGAAGCCTGCTGACTACCAGAGATATGTGGGGAGGAGAAACAAAACCCCCATCTACCCTCTCCATGGGACTCCAAGTTTCTCAGCTGAAATCTTGCTCCTTCTTGTGCTGTTCCACAACTTTTTCCTGTAGAATCTCTGGTAGGTTCTGGCACTTTTCCCTCAGAATTACACTTGAGCTAAAATCTAACACTTTTCCTTTGTTCTGAGACAATCTGGCAACTGATGTTTCTAGTCAGCCATCTTGCCCCACACCCTCCCATTTCTACTTTTTAAAAAGAAGGTATTTATAGAGATTCCTAAACACTTTGCCTTAAACTATGTATGTAGAAAGCCAGATATACCACAGTAAGTGTCTCCTTGAGTTTATTCACTGTATTAGCACCAGGTTGGTTTGATGTTAAAACATAATTGGCTTGATATACTCAATATACAAAAATCAATAGTATTTCTATACACAAACAATGAACAGTAAGAAAAAATAAAGAAAACAATTATAAAAATTTATGATACCATCCAGAAGAATAAAATATTTAGGAATAAATGTAATAAAAACAAATGCCAAGACTTCCAAAAACTATAAAACATTGTTTAAAGAAACTAGAACTAAATAAATGGTAAGACATTCTGTGTTGCTAAATTGAAAGACTTAATATTGTTAAGACAGCAATACTCCCCAATCTAAAGATTCAATGCAATTCATATCAAAATCCCAGCTCCTTTTTTGCAGAAAATTACAAGCTATTCTAAAATTCATATGTAAATACAAGGGACCCAAAATAGCCAAAACAATCCTGAAAGAAAAAAAGTTGGAGGACTCACATTTCCTTGATTTCAAAACTTACTACAAAAGTAGAGTAATCAAGACAGTGTGCTATCACATTAAAGATAAACATATATAGATCAATGAAATACAACTGAGAGTCCAGAAATATGCTTATACTTATGGTAAATTAATTTTTGACAAAAGTAGAAAGACAATTCAATGGGGGAAAAAACAGTCTTTTCAACAAATGGTCTAGAACAACTGGACATACACATGAAAAAGATAAAGTTGGGCCATCTTCTTTCACCATACATAAAAATTAACTCAAAATGGATCAAAGACCCAAGGGTAAGAGTTAAAATTACAAAACTCTTAGAAGAGACTTCAAGGCATAAATCTCTGTGAATAAAATGGCAAACTATAGAATTGGAGAAAATGCTTGCAAATCATATATCTGATAAGAGACTTGTATCTACAAAATACAAAAAACCCTATAACTCAATATTTTTTAAACTACCCAATTTTTAAAAGAGCAAAAGACATGAATAGACATTTCTCTAAAGGAGATATACAAATGGAAAATATGCACATGGAAAAGGTGCTCAATATCAATAGCCATCAGAGACATGCAAATCAAAACCAAAATGAGATATCACTTCGTATCTACTAGGATGGCTATTATCAAAAAGATAGATAACAAGTGTTGACAAGAAAGTGGAGAAACTGAACCCTTCATATAATGCTGAGAGGGATGTAACACGGTGCAGCTATGTTGGAAAACAGTTTGTCAGTTTCTCAAAAGATGGGAGTTAACATATGACAAAGCAATTCTATTCCTACGTATATACCCAAGAAACACGAACACATATGCCTACACAAATACTAGTACATGAATTTTCATAGCAGTATTACTCATAATAGCCAAAAAGAGGGAACAATCCAAATTTCCATCAACTGATAAATGGATAAATGTGTTATCTATACAATGAATGTCGTTCAATAAAATGAAAAGAAGTAGTGATACATGCTATAACATGGATGGATCTTGAATGCATGCTAAGTGAAAGATGCCAGTTAAAAGGTCACATATTATATGATTCCATTTATATGGAATGTACAGAAAAGGCAAATCCATAGAGGCAGAATGTCGATTAGTGGTTGCCTAGAGCTGGGGGGATTGGGAGGAAACAGTGAGTGACCACTGTATACAAGGGTTTCTTTCTGAAACTCATTGTGATGATAGTTGCACAAGTCTATGAACATACTAAAAATCACTAAATTATAAAGTTTAAATGGATGAACTGTATGGTATGTGAATGATATCTCAATAAAGTTTTTTAAATAAAACTTGATATAACATTTTATAAAATCAAAAGATTTTTCTATAAACTTTCTCTCCAGATGGTTGGTCTCATACTTTTTTCAGTCTCTTATTAACTCTTGTCACCATGGTACCCTATAATATGTACAGTACAATGATGGCATAGATTATGATACTGAGCTGCTAGTTTGTCCTATATTTTGGCTTAAGGGTTAAAGGAAGGGAAAGAAGCATCCCACCCCTTAAGTCTGCTAGTTTAGCATCGTTTACCTAAGAATTCTGCAGTAAGAATAAACCCAGCCAACAAAGTAGTATCTTATTTCTTAAATAACAAAAGGGAGAAAAAGAAGAATTTTAGGTATCTCAATACTTAAATTCAGGACCTACCCAAATATACCCATATACAACTAAAAGTAATCCTATTTTTAATAGGAAGTACAATTTTTACAGACTAATGTTTTGCCAATCTCACACTATTTAGTGAAAAAAAGAATGAATGTTTAAAACATTTTCCTTATATACCAATATTTTAAAGCTTTATACATTTAAATTTTAAAAATGTTAAACTATATTTAAATTCAGAGTTTTCTTTCAGTTCCATTATATGCAAAATAATTGGTGAGAACATCAGTTAGTAGAAACATATATACATACCTCCCATCTAGAGCGGGGTACTTGTAAACCCCATTTTCAAGTGCTTCCAGCAGCTGAGCACCTGTTATTCTGACAACTAAAACCGGGTCCACTATGGGAAGAATAGCCAAAAGATCATGCAAAGTGAAATTCCCTGCTGGATGTATTCGATCAGATCTGAGGGTGCCTATAGTAATTTAATGGAAAAAAATACATATTTTGATTTCATTTTTTTCCATAAATGTCACCTTTATGACTCAATTATATTGACTCAATTATATGTAACTCTGTTATATTCAAAATTACAGAGTTATGCACCACATTGCCAAAAGTTCCTAATCATTTTTCCATTCCCCTCCCCATGTTTACTTCCATCTTAATCATGTGGTTATATCTAGCATATTCATTTTTGGAAGATTTAATTTCATGTTTTCTGTCCTTTTCCCTTTAATTACTGAATGTAACAAGTGAAAAGCCACTACCTCTCCCCCTGCTTTCAGATGGGATCATGTCTAAGGCATCCCAAAGCAAATATCATCTATTTTTAAAGATCTCAAAACGGAAAAATTTCAGAATCTTCTGAAGTAAACAATTCTAAGACTTAACAAATTTCACTTTTAGGAAAGTTTGCCACAATTAACCTAAATTATTCATATGGGAGATTAAAATCACTTGTATTTTCAGTGAAATGGCATCACAAAAAGTTTATAATTAGGATGTTAAATGGTGTCACATTATAACTTTTTGAAATAATCAGTCATCTAATCACTGTGACTATATTTAGTCAGAGTATCTAAAGCTCTGTATTATGGTATATGAATCAAGGTTGGTTTAATAGTTTTAATTTCCTATTATCTGTAGAGATTCTTACTACCCTAGCTTACAACCCTAGCTAGGCCAACTTCAAACTACTACAGTCGTACACAAAAATGGTTAGGTCAGGGAGCAGATTACCCATTTAACCTACAAGATTTTTCTTACCACTTCTTATTACACAGCTAAGAGGGGAGAATTGGTAAAAGAACAAAAACTCAAATGAAAGCTTCTGATATAATCAAGATCTGACTGAACACCAAGTTTAAAATAGAAAAAAAACAAGGCCACATCCTAATTCAAAATATCATTGAATACAAAAGTTAAAATTTTTAAAACCTGATGCTTTAATTTTCAAATAAACCAAACTATCTAATTCTAAATGTTGTACCTGAGCAAAACAAAACAAGAAGAGCTGATCTCATCAAGTTAATGGAATAGATTTCTTAATAGGACTTTGCAGGTCATAAAAATAGTCTACTCCTATTATAAATTTTGAAAAACTAATTTTAGTCATTTTTAAAGCATAATTGCTTATTTTTAACAAATTAAATAATGAAATCACCTGAATTAAGTAGTGCTACATCAGCACGAGTAGCTTCTAACATTGCATTAGTTACCAAATTTCCAAGATTGCTCTCACATCTTCTTACGGTAATTTCACGGCCATCTAGTTCCATATCAATTGGGCAGAGAACTTCTTTTAACATATACTAAAAGAAGAAAAAAATAAGCTATTTAAAAATTTTTTTTCTCCTCTTGACCATTTATTCACCTCTAGCTCAAAATCAGCTAATTTACTGAAACTCTTCCTCTCCAAATGTCAAAGTACTAAAGGAATATCAAAATATTGCATATCCTAACAATGACATACTTTTCAGAGCCATTTAGTGAGCCAGGTTATCATAAATTTTAGGAGCCCCCATCTATACCCTCCAGAGCCAGAAAACTATCATAAAAATATCTGATATTCATGACACTAAGCCGTTCTAAATGTGAGGCATCCATTAATATTAGACCCAAATCAGAATAGGGAGCTCCATTCGCATAGAACCAATTCAAATACCAGAGGTTATATGAGATACATGTACAGATAGAAATAGAACCTGGTTTATATTTCCCATTAGTTCTTGCAAATATAACACACACATTCCCCCTGCTAGGGCACTGCAGTTTTTCCAAGTGTATGGGGCCCTGGAAAAAAAGACAAGTCTCAAGGTTTCAAACACATATAAAAGTTGATGTGGCCTGATAACAAACTACTTGAAATTTAAGGTAGTTATGTAGAAGACAAGGCAGGAAAAAGGACCTTTTTATTACAAGCTAAATTTTACCTGTTCTTTTGTTAACCCAGTGCTTCCTAAATTTAAGTAGTAATCACTTTATTAAAGAAACAGATTCTTGCAGAATTTCAGTGTTAAAAATATTTTCACGATAGTTGAAATAAACCCAAGCATTAAATAGGCCTAAATTCCTCTTAAATACAAAGCCAAAATAAAATGTAAATTGAAGATGAAAATTAAAATCCAATAAAGCTAAAATGAGAATTAATGTATTATGATTAAAGACTCCATTTACAGTGTTGGTTGTTCATTAATTACATGCTATTATGTTGCAGTATTGTCCAGTAAATGTACATGTGACCAATTTGTATTTTTGCTAACTGATATAAGCAATATTCACCCACCTGTATGTTCTGAGTAAAATCTTTTACTATTGCTTTAATATATGAATCTTCTTCCAAATAATTCAAAATGTCTACTTTCTCAAATACATATTGGAAAGATGTACCAAAGAGTCTTATATTTATTTTTGTCAAGGTTTTAAAATCAGATCCACTTTTGACAATCCAAGTTTCGTTCACCTTCTTGATTCCATAATCATGGTCATGGCCTCCTAGAATCAAATTGACCGCTTTTGCTCTTTGGGCAAGCCTTGTATCATTTCCCCATTTCATATGAGTTATGGCGATAACAAGATCTGCTCCTTCTTCTTTAAGTTCTACTGCTATTTCATTAGCAACTTCAACATAATCTTTATAGTTTACATTTGACTTATTAACCATAGCCAATGTATCAAGCCAATCTTCTTCAACTAACCCCATTAAGCCAATTTTTATATTGTTCCAATTAACTATTTTTTTTACTGCACCATGTCCAAGAGGTTCAGAGGTAAATCTGTCATAGACATTACTGAGAAACCAAGTAAAGTGCATTTGTTTCATGTATTCTTCCAAAATATCCACACCAAAATCAAACTCATGGTTTCCTAAAAATAAAAACAAAAAGTTTTAAAATTAATTCACAAGAATGTTATAAAATAACATTCCATTTTCAAACTAAAATATTGTTAACTCTCCAAGTAGTAGTTTCCTATACAGTAGAGGTAACTACTGTACCAGCAATGAACAACTGAAATTTGAAATTAAAAACACAATACCATTTACATTAGCACCCTAAAAATAAAATAAGTATAAATCTAACAAAATACATATAAGATCTATATGAGGAAAACTACAAAACCATGATGAAAGAAAAACATAAGGACTAAATAAATGCAGAGATATTCCATGTTTATGGAAAGAGAAAATATTCTCAAGATGTTAGTTTTTCTGGGCACTTAATGACTTCTAGTTCCAGAGACAGCAGAGAAGCAAACCAGATGCAGTCCCCACCCTCAACCCACTACAGAAAATGAAAACAAATATACAGTGCTGAGATTATCACCCAAAATATCACAGAACTAAAATATGAAGATAAGATAATTTCCAGGGCCACAGCACAGTGAAAAAACTCTGAGCAGATGGTAAAAGAATCAGACTTCCATATCTGCAATGTCCCTCCCCCAATCTGGCACTAACCATGTGGAAAACTTCCCCCTAACTCAAGTTTTCTACACTGGAAAAAGTGGGACCAAGGTAGACAACCAGCTTTGCTGCCATCTTGGGTTCCCTGGCAGGAGACCTGTCCTGGACTCAACCCATGGGAAGTATCTCAAGGGCTTGAAATGAGAACTATCCCTGCAGATAGCCAGAGACAATGGAAGTAGGCAAATCTACCACCCCCAGCCTTAGAAACTTTGCTCTATAACTCAGCCAAAGGAGATGCCAAATCAGAGTGGCTGTTTAGCAGAATCACACTGTCAGAGGTTCATTCCACAGGTTCCCTGGACATGAACCACTAACCAGCCTTCCCAGGATACCAGGATATCCCCTTTGGGACCTCCCCATTTGGGATGGGCAGCATTCTAATTGTTTACTAGAACCAAAGCAAACCTGGCATGAAGGTGCCATCTAGTGCCAAAAAGGAAGCAGTGACCTAGAGGAAAAATAAAAAGTAAATTACAAAGAATCTCAAGAAAACATGTCCAATAAAAACCAAAATAAGCTAGACAGAAAAGATGAAAATAAATATCAGTGCAAAGACACACATGTACATTTACAAGAAACAAGAGCAAACAGGAACCTATGACCTCCCAAACAGATAAAGGAACCAGTGAATGACACTAATGAGATGATGATATGTGAACTCTCTGATCAAGAATTCACAATAGCAGTTTTAAGGAAACTCAATGATCTCCAAAAGTAACACAGAAAAGCAATTCAGAAACTTATCAGAAAAACATAACAAAATATTGAAATAATTTTAAAAATCTTGAAACTAAGAAACATATTTGCTGTACTAAAAAATTCATCATTGGATCTCAACAGCAGAATGTATCGAGCATCGAGCAGAGGAAAGAATCAATAAGCTCAAAAACAGGCTATTTAGAAATACAGAGTCAGAGGAGAGAAAAGAATAAAAAGGAACAAAGATTGCCTACATGATAGAGACAATTACCTCAAAAGATCAAATCTAAAAATTATTGGTGTTCATAAGAGAGTTGAACAAGAGCAAGGGGTAGAAAGTTTATTCACAGAAATAATAAAAAACCTTCAAAATTTAAGAAACATATAAATATCGAATTACAGGAACACCAAACAGATTTGACCCAAATCAGACTACCCCAATGCATATAATAAGCAAACTTTCAAAGATTAAGGAAAAATAGAGAATCCAAAAAACAAAAAGAGAAAAGAAACAAATAGCATATAAAGAAGCTAAAATGCATCTATCCAACAGACTTCTCAATGGAAATCATATAGATCAGAAGAAAGTAGGACAATATTTTCAAAACGCTGAATGAAAAAAACCTGCCATACAAGAATATTGTATCCAGTAAAGCTATCCTTCAACTATAAAGGAGAGATAAAATTTGTTCCCAGACAAACAAAAGTTTAGAAAATCCACCAGCACCAGAAATATCTTACAAGAAATGCTAAAAGGAGTTTTTCAATCTGAAAGGAAAAAAACACTGCAAAAAGAAAACATTTGAAGGTATAAAACCCACTTGTAAAATTAAGCACATGGACAAATCCAGAATGTGCTAATAGTAAAATTGTGGTCCAGTGATCCATTCATAACTCTAGTATGAAGGTCAAAAGACCAATCTTTAAAAAATAATAATAGCTGCAGCAATCTGTTAAGAGATATTCAATATAAAATACGTAAATCGAGACAACCAAGTCAAAAGGTGGGGGGAGGATGGGGTTAAAGTGTAGTGGAATTTTTTCATTTTTTCTTTGTTTCTATTCTTTGTGATCTAAGATAACTTTACATCTCTTTAAAATAACTTGCTATATCTATAAAATGTTTTTTGAAAGCCTCATGGCAACCACAATGCAAAAATCTATAATAGATTCACAGAAAATATACAGCAATGATTTAAAACACACTATCAGAAAAAAAATCACATAACCACAAAAGAAGACAGCAAGAAAGGAAGACAGGAGTTACAAAACAAGCAACAAAATAGCAGTATTAAATCCTTACCAATAATAACTTTCAGTGCAAATGAACTCAATTCTCCAGTTAAAAGAGAGTGGCTGAATGGATTAATAAACAAGATCCAAATATAAGCTGCCTGCAAGAAATGCAATTCACCTAAAAGACACATATAGACTGAAAGTGAAGGGATGGAAAAAGATATTCCATGCAACTGGAAAGCAAGAAAGAACAGGAGTGGCTATACTTATATCACATAAAATAGGCCATGAATCAGAAACTGTAAAAAGAGACAAAGAAGGTCACTATATAATGATAAAAGGAACAATTCCACAAGAGTAACAATTATAAATATCTATGCACCCAACATCAAAGCTCCCAAGTATATAAAGCAAACAATAAATCTAACAGGAGAGATAGACTGTAATGCAATAATAGTAGGAGACTTCAATACCTCACTCTCAGTAATGGAAAGATTATCCAGAGAGAAAATCAACAAAGACACACTGGAGTTAAACTACACACTAGATCAAACAGACCTAACTGACATTTGCAGAACATTTCACCCAACAGCTGCAAAGTACACATTCTCTTCATCAGAACATGGAATGTTCTACAGAATAGACCATATCTTAGGCCACAAAACAAGTCTCAAAAAAATTCAAAAAAGTAGAATTCATATCAAGTATCTTCTCTGACCACAATGGAATAAAACTAGAAATCAGTGATAAGAGGAACTCGGAAAACACACAAACTCTTGGAAATTAAACATGCTCCCAAAATGACGAATGGACTAACAAAAAAATTAAGAAAGAAATTTAAAAACTTATTGAAACAAATGAAAATGGAATTACAACATACCAAAACCTATGGGAAATAGTAAAAACAGTACTAAGTGGGAAGTTTATAGCAATAAATACCTACATCGACAAAGTACAAAGACTTCAAATGAACAATGTAATGAAGTACCTCAAGAAACTAGATAACTAAGAATAAATAGAATCTAAAATTAATAAAAGAAAATAAAGAGCAGAGCATAAATAAAAGAAATTAAAACTAAATTTTTTTTAAAAAACAGAAGATAACAAAAAGCTTCTGCACAGCCAAAGAAACTATCATTAGAGCAAATAGACAACCTACAGAATGCGAGAAAATATTTGTTCTCTACACTTCTGATAAAGGTCTGATAACAAGAATCTACCTAGAACTCAAAAGAAGTAACAAGAAAAAAATCAAACAACCACATCAATAAATGGGCAATGGAAATGAACAGACGCTCGTCCAAAGACAGAATAATGGCCAGCAAACATATAAAAAAATGCTCATCATCTCTAATCATTAGAGAAATGCAAATCAAAACCACAATGAGATACCACTTAACCCCAGTGAGATTGGCCTCTATTAAAAAATTCCAAAACGACAAATGCTGGCGAGGATGTGGAGAGACAGGAACACTCTTACACTGCTGGTGGGACTGCAAATTGGTGCAACCTTTGTGGAAAAAAATTTAGAGATTCCTCAAAAAAGCTAAAAATAGAAATACCATTCATTCGATCCAGCAATAGCATTATTAGGCATCTACCCAAAAGAGCATAAGACATTCTATAATAAAGACATCTGCACCTGAATGTTTATGGCAGCACAATTCACTATTGCAAGGGCGTCAATTCATGAGCGGATTATTAAAATTTGGTATACGTATACAATGGATTACTCAATTATAAGAAAGTACAGTAAGCTAGCACCGCTTATATCATCCTGGATTGAGCTTAGACCCGTTATCCAAAGTGAGGTGACACAAGATTGGAAGAATGGGCTCCACATGCACTTGCCATCAAATTGGTACTGACTAACACTATGGTGCGCAAATGGTGGTGGTGTTCACCAGGGATCCGGGGGTTGGGAGATAGACCCACATCTGAGGGATGTGGTGAGCGCTGTGGAGGGGAGGGGCATACCTCTAACCCTTGCTAGGGAGAGGCAAAGACATAAAATGTGACCAAAATGTTTGTACTCTCATATTTTCCTGAAATAAAAAAATAAAATAATATTAATTAAAAAAAGATTCCCATACCCCTGGATTTAGTAAGTATGGGTGTTGACCTAAGACTATTTTTAAAGCTTCCCAGCTGATTTTGATGGTATGTTGATAATGCTATGTTTGGGGAGCTAGCTAACTTCCATGTGGGGTCCTTAAAAATTACAACATTTTGTAAGTTATCGTTAAAAAAAAAAAAGGATATCCTTCCCAGATTTGAACCCCTCCTTTGTTCCTTCCCACAAATAACAATAATATTAGCTAAAATTTATTGAATTCCTATGTGCTTAGTAGTTACCCTCTTAACAAACCTCATGACCAAGCCAGTGAGTGGCAGAAAACGGATCTGAACCCAGGAAATTTGGCTCCAGAGCTTGTGTACCTAGCCACTACACTGAACACATTCAGAGAGAAGAGCAAAAGCCTGTGGGAAAACAGGTCCTATAGTATGACCTCAAAGTGCTACACCAAACTTTCTTACTACCACTGAAGACTTCTACAGTCACACAGATTAAATATTATTATAACAACCACCAAAATATTATCTATCCTATTATTAATTAGGATATAACTGTCACTAAGTATCTTTCAAAAAAGAACAAATACAATTTGCATACTAAAATGGACATATTTAGGCTAGTTTCTATATATCTATGAGTCTACAAACCCTGGGCATTAAAAAAAAAAAAATCAGACTGGATCTTAAATCAGGCTATAAATAATAAATACTAAAAAAGGTAGAAAGTATACCTTGCAAATAATAATCTTTTTAATAGTGGTAATGACAACGATGACAATTACAACCACAACAGCTAACATTTATTAATAAGCATTTACTATATGCCGCTGTGCTAAGCACTTTACATAAATTTTCTCATTTAACATTCATGACCAAACTTGAAGTATATATATTATTTCCATTTTATAGATGATGAAACTGAGTCCTAAAAAGATGAAAAATCTCAATTCTGCCATATACATGTTATTTGATGTTGGCCAGGTTACTTAAGCTCTGTTTGTTTGCCCATAGATAGGAAACTAATGATTTCTTTGTATGAGTGCTATCTGCTCATTAGCTTACAACAATCAAAATAGTTCATAACAATGAGAAGAAAAAAAATTAGGAGGCAGTTCTTATTATAAAATACCCATCCATACAGATGCTGCAGAATATGTTTTTGTTAAATTTTTATATTAGCATTTAAGCAAAAATACAACATTAAAATATTCTTGCTGAAAACTTGGGCATCCCCGAAATACATCTGTGTACAACCGAAGGATGCAATCTGTCATCTAAGAAGCACACTGCACTCCACAGCCTCCCTTAAAAATATTACCACTCAAGTGTAAGAGATGTGTTTTCTTTATGACAAAAATAAACATGTGAAGGTTGGTAAAAATTGCTAAACCCAATTCATTCTAACCATACAGCCTTTGGAGTACAATCCAACAAATCATTACACAGAGACAGGCATTTAATTAATTATCTGACAATTAAAAAACTATTCATCAGAAAGGGGCCAGAGCAAGATGGCCAAATAGAAACCTCCAGTGAGTGCCCCTCCACATGAACATCAAACTCAAAAACTTTCCAGGCGAGGAAGTACCTTCAGAAGAACCAAAAATTAGGTGAGCAATCACAGTACTTGGTTTTAACACTGTATCAAGGAAAAAGGCACAGACGACGGCAGAAAAGGCAGTCTTGCACTGCCTACACCACCACTCCCCTATCCCCCTGCAGTGCAGCCACCCAGCCAGGAGAGAATCTGTGTGCCTGAGGGAGGAGAGTGAAGTGACTGCAGGACTTGATTGTAGAACTTTACATGGGAACTCAGGTCCACCCCATCACAGAAGAACACAGCATAGTGAAGAATTCTGCCTACGCCCACAGAGGGAATATTTAGACCAGCCTGCTAGCCCCACCACAAGGTGGCAAAAAGCACCGTGGGCCCTGGAATAAATTTGAAAGGCAGTGGCTCAAAGGTTGCAATCCTTGGGCAATTCCTGCAACTGGGCTGGCTGGGAGTCAGTGGCCTCGGGGTACACATGACCCAATGAGACACCAGCAGCAACAGCCAAGTCAGTGCCTGTGTCACCCCGTTCCCAATTCCAGGCAGTGTAGCTCAGGGAGAATCATCTGCTTGGGGAAAGGAAAAGGAAGAGTTCAGAAGACTGTTTTGCAACCTGAGTACTGACTCAGCCACAGTAAAATAAAGTACCAAGCAGGCTCCTGAAGCCCCTCAGTCCAGGCCTTCATTCCAGGAAGGCATTTCTAGACCCACCATGGGTCAGAAGGAAACATGATGCCCTAAAGGAAAGGACACAGTCCTGGCAGGATTTACCACCTGCTGATTAAAGCGTGCTTGGGCTCTGAATAAACATCAGAGATAGCCAGGCAACAGTCACCATGAACATTGGGTGAAACTGGGCTGGCTTCAGGTGTGATCTGGTACAGTCCTAACTGCAGTGGCCATGAGGGAGTGTGCATGTCACTCCTCCTGCAACTCCAGCAGCCTGGCACACAGAGTGAGGGAAGTGAGTCAGAGACTTTGCCTAGTAATCCAGGCAATTCTCCCATATCTTACCCAAGTCCATCAAGACAGTAATACTAGGAATCTGTAAGAGTCACAGAATAACAGTGCCTGAGGCACCTCTAGTGCTGAAACAGCTGTAAGTGACCAAAGACTTAGATGACAACACTCAATTCTCTTTGAGTATCTGGAAGTCTTTTCAAGAAGAATGGGTTCAAACAAGTCTAGACTGCAAAGATTAAAATAAATACTGAACTCTTCAATGCCCACACATTGACAAACATCCACAAGGATCAAGAATATCCAGGAAAACATTACTTTATGAAACGAACTAAGTAAGGTACCAGTGACCAATCCTGGAGTGATGGAAATATGAGCCTTTCAGACAAAGAATTCAAAATAGCTGTCCTGAGAAGTTCACTGAACTTCAAGAAAACACAAAGAAGGAATTTTAGGAGCCTATCAGAGAAATTTAACAGAGAGACTTAAATTATAAAAAAAAGAACAAGCAGAAATTCTGCAGCTGAAAAATTTAACTGACAAATGCACGAATATCTCAAAGCAGAACTGATCAAGCAAAAGGAAGAATTTGCTAGAAGACAGACTATTTGAAAATGTACAGACCAAAGAAGAAAAAAAAAGGAATAAGAAAAAATGAAGCACGCCTACAAGATCTAGAAAATAGAGGAGGGAGGGAGGGAAGAAAGAAGGCAGGCAGGCAGGCAAAACAACCAGAAATCAAATAACAACATGGCAGTAGTGAGTCCTTAGCTATCAATAATAACACTGAATGTGAATGTACTAAACTCTTCAATCAAAAGACAGAGTGGCTGAACAAAGAAAAAAACAAGAACCAACTATGTACTGTCTACAAGAAACACATTTCACCTATAAAGACACACATAGACTGAAAACAAAGGGATGGAAAAAGGTGTTCCATGCAAATGGAAACCAAAATAGAGCAGGAGTACCTATATTTCTATCAGACAAAACAGATTTCAAGACAAAAACTGTAACAAGAGAAAGAAGGTCATTATGTAATGATAAAGGGTCAATTCAGCAAGAGGATATAACAATTCTAAACATATATGTTCCCAACACTGGAGCACCCAAATATATAAAAGCAAATATTATTATAGCTAAAGAGAGAAATAGATCCCAACACATTAATCGTTGGAGAACTTAATACCTTACTTTCAGCACTGGACAGATCATCCAGACAGAAATTCAAAGGAAAAAAACTGAACTTAATTTGTACTATAGACCAAATGGATTTAATAGATATTTACAGAAGGTGTCATCCAACAGTTGCAGAATACAGGTTCTTCTCAATTCATGAATCATTCTCAAGGATAGACCATATGTTAGGCCACAAAACAAGTCTTAAACATTTTTTTTTTAAAAATTGAAATCGTATCAAGTATTTTCTCTGACCTCACTCAAATAAAACTAGAAATCATAACAAGAAGAACACTGGAAAATATACAAACACATGGAAATTAAACAGTATGTTCCTGAATGACCAGTGGATCTATGAAGAGATTAAGAAGGAAACTTAAAAATTTCTCAAAACAAATGAAAACAAAAACACACCATATGAAAATCTACAGAACACAACAAATCAGTAATAAGAGGAAAATTTACAGCAATAAGTGCCTACATCAAAAAAGTAGAAAAGCTTCAAATAAACAACTTAATGACGCATCTCAAAGAACTAGAAAAACAAAAGCAAACCAAACTTAAAATTACTAGAAGAAATAATAGAGATCATAACAGAAATAAATGAAACTGAAACCAAAAAAATACAAAAGATCAACAAAACGAAATGTTACTTTTTTAAAAAGATAAAGAAAATTGACACACTTTTACTAGACTAAGAAAAAAGGAGAGAAGATCCAAATAAACAAAACCAGAGATGAGAAAGAGACATTACAACTGACATTGCAGAAATACATAGGATTATTAGAGACTACTATAAGCAACTATATGCCAATAAATTAGAAAACCTAGAAGAAATGGATAAACTGCTAGACACATACAATCTACCAAGACTGAACCAGGAAAAAATACAAAATCCGAATTAACCAGTAAGTAACAAGATAGAAGCAGTAACAAAAAGTCTCCCATCAAAGAAAAGCCCAGGACACCATGGCTTCACTGCTAAATTCTATCAAGCATTCAAAGAGCTAATAACAATCCTACATAAACTATCAATATTCAAAAAAAATCAAAAAGGAGAGAGAATACTCCCAAACTCATTCTACAAGGATTGTATCACCGATACCCAAACCAGACAAAAACAGAACAAAAAAAAAGAAAACTACAGGCCAGTATCGCTAATGAACACAGATGCAAAAATACTCAACAAAATACTAGCAAACTGAATTCAACAACGCATTAAAAAGATTATTCATTATGAACAAATGGAATTCGTTGGGATGTGAGCATGGTTCAACACACGCAAATCAATCAATGTAATACATCACATCAAAAGAACAAAGGACAAAAACCATATGATCATTTCAATTGATGCTGAAAAAACATCAAACAAATTCAACATCCCTTCATGATAAAAACTCTAAAAAAACTAGGTATAGAAAGAACTTACCTACACATGATAAAAGCCATATATGACAGACCCACACCTGGTATCATACTGAATGGGGAAAAACTAAAAACCTTGCCTCCATGATTTGGAACAAGACAAAGATATCCACCTTCACCACTGTTATTCAATATAATATTGGGAGTTTCAGCTAGAGCAATCAGACATGAGAAAGAAATAAAGGGCATCCAAATTGGAAAATAAGAAGTCAAATTATCTTTGTTTGTAGATGATATTATCTTATTTAATATCTAGAGAAACCTAAAGACTCCACCCGAAAACTATTAAGAACAGATAAATAAATTCAGTAAAGCTGCAGGATATAAAATCAATATACAAAGATCATTAGCATTTCCATATGTCAACAGTAAATAATCAGAAAAAGAAACCAAGAAATAATCTCGTTTACAATAGCTACAAATAAAATAGAATGCCTAGGAATAAACATAATCAAAAAAGTGAAAGATCCCTATAATGGAAACTATAACACATTGATGAAAGAAACTGAAGAGGACACAGAAAAATTGAAAAATATGCCATGCTGATGGATTAGAAGAATCAATATTGTTAAGATGTCCATATTACCCGAAGCAATCTATAGATTCAATGCAATTCCCATCAAAACACCAATAGGAAAACACAGAAATAGAAAAAAATAATCCTATATGGAACCACAAAAGACCCAGAATAGCCAAAGCCATCCTGAGGAAAAAAGAACAAAACAGGAGGAATCACATTACCTGACTTCAAATTATACTAAAGAACTGTAGTAACCAAGCAGCATGGTACTGGTATAAAAACAGACACATAGACCAATGGAACAGAATAGAGAACCCAAAAATAAATCCATATATCTATAGTGAACTTATCTTCAACAAAGGTACCAAGAACATACAGTGGGGAAAGGATAGTCTCTTCCATAAATGGTGCTGAGAAAACTGGATATCCATATGCAGAAGAATTAAACTAGACCCTTAAAATCAAATAAAAATGGGTTAAAGACTTTAAGACCTGAAACTATGAAACTACTAAAAGAAAGCATTGGGGAAACACTTCAGGACATTGGTCTGAGCAAGGACTTCTTGAGTAATATCCCCAAAGCACAGGCAATCAAAGCAAAATTGGACAAATGGGATCACATCAAGCTAAAAAGCTTCTGCACAGCAAAGGAAACAACAAAGTGAAGAGACAACCCACAAACCAGGAGAAAATATTTGCAAACTACTCATCCAACAAGGGATTAATAACTACTATATACATACACACATACATATAAGGAGCTCCAACAACTCAATAGGGAAAAAAAAAAAACTCAAATAATCCAATTTAAAAGTGGGCAAAGGATCTGAAGAGACATTTGTCAAAAGACACACAAATAGACAACAGGTATATGAAAAATGCTCAACATTAGTCATAAGAGAAATGCAAATCAAAACTACAATGAGATATCATCTTACCCCAGTTAAAATGGCTTTTATCAAAAAGACAAGCAATAATGAATGCTGGAGAGGATTTGGAGAAAGAGGAATCCTCGTACACTGTTCATGGGAATGTAAATTAGTGAGACCACTATGAAAAATGGTATGGAGGTTCTTCAAAAAAACTAAAAATAGAACTACCATATGATCCAGCAATCCCACTCCTGGGTATATATCCAAAGGAGGGGAATTCAGTATATCACAAAGTTATCTGCACTCCCATGTTTATTGCAGCCCTATTCAGAATAGCCAAGATTTGGAATCAACCTAAGTGTCCATCATTGGGTTAATGGATAAAGAAATTATGGCACATATAGCCATAAAAAAGAATGAAATCCTACCCTTTGCAACAACATGGATGGAACTCAAGAACATTATGTTAAGTGAAACAAGCCAGGCACAAAAAGACAACTCTCACATGTTCTCACACAAATGTGGGAGCTAAATATTAAAAATAATTGTTCTCCCAGAGACAGAGAGTAGAATGATATTTACCAGAGGCTTGGAAGGGTAACAGGGAGGGAGGGATAAAGTGGGGATGGTTAACTGGTGCAAAAATATACTTAGAATGAACAATATTTGATAGCACAACAAAGTGACTAGAATCAACAAGTTAGGGTATACTTTAACTAAGAGTAGAACTGGAATGTTCCTAACACAAAGAAATGTTAAATGCCTGAGGTGATGGATACCTCAATTACCCTAATTTAATTTGCACTGTATGCCTGTATAAAAACATCACATGTATCCTATAAATACATAGCACTATTATGTACCCATAATTTAAAATAACATAAAAAAATTATATATCAATATTCATAAAAATCTGAGTTAATCCTTAGATGTTATCTACTCCAACTCCCCTATCTTTTAAATGATGAAAAACGGAGGTCCACACAATTGCCCAAGGTCACAAGGCTAATAATTAAGAGAGAAAATTATCTTTTCTACTTCATAAGTGCCTCCCATATAGCATTAAAACACACACACACACTCTTTGAACAGTTTATTTATAATCTTAAGAGATATTTGCTTCAATCTTATAACTGTATATTAAATTTTAAGTCTAGATAAGAAATTTGTAACATCATTTAGATATCACAGTATTCACAGTAGTTCAAGCTTTAAAAATATTTTTTACAGTGGGGTGACAACTCTCATTCTTTTTAAAATTATGTTTTTACACAAAATACATTTTATACCCAACAGCATGTATTGTTTAAATAATAAACCAACCAAGTATCCATCACCAATTTAAGAAACTGAATATTGTCAGTGTACTTGACATTCCTAGGAAACTCAACCCCAACTGCCTTCTCTCTCCTCAGTAATTGTAACCTCTAAGCTAATTTGTTGATCATTCTTTTGCTTTTCTTCAGTTTTACTACATATATATCTCTAAATAGTAACCATTTCATGTTCTGACCATTCTGTATATAAAATCATACTACATATATTCTTCCAATGTAGCATTTTTCCTTAAAATTATGCTTTTCAGATTTGACCAATGAGCTGTGGTTTATCTATTTTCACTGTCATATAATGTTCAATTTTATTGAATAAACTAGAATTTATTATGAATACCGCTACAAATATTTTCATAATTTTACCATATAAATGTACAAGAGCTTACTAGGGTACTTAGGAGAATTTTTTTAGTGATTGGGTATATGCATCTACAGATTTACTAGATAATGCCACATCATTTTCCAAAGATGCTGTTCAAATTTACACTTCCAAGAGTGCATTGAAGTTCCCATTGCTCCATGTTCTTGCAAACACATGCCGGAATTTTTGTGAGTCTGACGGGGACGGCTGTGCTAGGGTTAATCTGCATTTTCCTTATAATTAATGAAGTTGAACATCTTTTCATATATTTACTGTTTGGGTTGCCTCCTCTGTGAGACATATGAGCATTATCTTCAGCCTATTCTTCTTCTGAGTTGTTACTGCTTTGCTTATCATATAGTCTGGATACCAATCTTTTGTTATATGTGTATATCTTCGCCCCATTTGCAGCTCATCTTTTCTCTTTCTTTATAGCATGTACTTGTGAACAAAAGTTTCTTAATTTTATTACAGTTGAATTCACCAATATCTTCCTTTCAGTCTACACTTACATTTAAGAAATTTTTCTTTCTTTTTTTTTTAGATATGGGGTCCCTCTCTGTCACCCAGGCTGGAAGGCTGGAGCACAGAGGTCCAATCACTGCTCACTACAGCCTTGATCTCCTGGGCTCAAGTGATCCTCTCGCCTCAGCCTCCTGAGTAGCTGGGACTACAGGTGTCTACCATTAAGGCCAGCTAATTTTTCTACTTTTTGTAAAGCCCGGGTCTTGCTAGGTTGCTCAGGCTGGTCTCAAATTCCTGGCCTCAAGCAATCCTTCCACCTCAGCCTCCCAAAGTACCAGCATTACAGGTGTGAGCCAGCTCAGCCAGCCATATTACCAGTATCTTCTAAAATCTTTTTCGGTCAATCACATTTAGATCCTCAATTAAACTGGAATTAATTTTTGTTCAAGTTTGAGTAGAGGACTCAATTTCATTTTTTCCTACATAGATAACCAATTGTCTTATTTATTCATCTTTTCCTTGCAATGCCAGTTCTGTAACAATCAAGTCTCTCTCTATTACTCATATCATTGTATCTGGGCTCTTTATTCTGTCTCTGTCCCATCACATTGGTCTACGTCTATTCCTACACCAATACCACAATGTATTAATTACTGCAACTTCATATTAAGTCTTGATTTCTGATAAGGCAAGTTTTCCTACTTTGTTCTATGTCTTCAGGAGTAACTTTGCTACTCTTGGCCCTCTGCTTACTCATCTAAATTTTAGAACCAGGTTGTAATTTGTATAGACAGTACTGGAATTTTGACTAGAATAATGTTGAATATGTAGATCAATGTGAAGAATAACATTTTTATAATAGATCTGCCTGTCCATTAATAAAGTACATCTCCATTTACTCACATCTTTAAAGTTTTAAAAATAAAATATATTTTCTGCATGTAAGTCTTACAAGTCTTTTGTTAATTCATTGCTATGTAACTTGCTCTTCTGTGCTACTTTAAACAATATCTATTTTTAATTGCATATTTCTGTTCATTGCTAGTGTACAGAAATGCAATTGATTTTTGTCAATCTTATATCTAACAATCCTAATAAATATCCATATTAATTCTTCAGGCTTATCTGGAGATTGTTTTTGGTTTTATGCAGACATTCATATAATCTGTGAGTGACAATTTTGTTTCTTTCCAATTTTTCTATCTTTCTTTGTCTGCCTGACTGTTCTATGTACCATTTCCAGTACAATATTAATAGTAGTGACAGTAGGTTAACTCAACTTGTTCCTGAGCTTGCTTCATATTTTCATAGATATTTTCTATGAAATTAAGAAAGTTCTATTCCTTATTTGCTAAGAGTTTTAAATCATAAATTATTGTGGAATTGTTTTCTCTATCAATTGACATGATAATGCAATTTTCCTTTCAAACATATTAATTTTTTCTAATGTTCAATCTCTTGAATAAATTCAATTAGGTCATAACATGCTGAATCTAGTAATACGTAAAACGTAATATGTTGATATATTTTGAGACTTTTTTCTTCTGTATTCATGAATGAGACTTTGTAATTTTTCCATTCTATTTTTGACTGATTTTGGTAATTGAAGTCTTATTCTCTGATAGACTATGTGAAATAGGAATTACTGTTGTTAGAACTAATCCATAACTATCTCTGTTCTCTTTATGAAAGAAGATTTAACAGCTGACTTACCTAAATGTATTTTTTCTACTTATTCAGTTTCAATAATTTATATAATTGTAGAAACCTATCTACTCATCTTTGCTTAAAATTTAAACTTTCATTAGTATAAAGTTGGTAATAGTCTCTTATAATCTTTTAAGTCTCTGCCGCATCCTGGTCATATCCCTGTGGTAGTCATTAAGGCAGTTCATGAAAATTCTAATACTCCTTCAAGCCCATGGTAGGACTGCACTGGCTCATTATCTCTGAAGCAAGGTGGGGCCACATGACCTACTAGATCCAATGAAACGTGAGGGGAAAAAAATATATGTCACTTTTCAAAAAATATTTTAACTGCCAGTTGTCTTCCCCTTGAGGTAGGAATGATGGAAGTATGCACTGAAATGAACCCTCCATCAGCCTAAGTCCTTGAATAACCACAATGCACCTACAGTGGATAAGAAGCGAGAACAAGAATTAACGTTTTGTATTGTTAAACCACTAAGATGTGGGGGTTATATGTTCACAATGTAATATCCCTTAACTATTACCTTTTAAAATTCCTTATTTTTTTCTCCCTTCAACTTCTCAGAAGTTATTGATTTCATTACTCTCTTTGAGTAAGCACAATTTTTGTGGTTTCTATTGTATCATTTATTATTTTAGTAATTTCTGCTCTTATTATTCAATTTCTATTAAGATTTCTTCTTCAGCCTATGTATAATATAGAAGTATATTTTTAATTCTGAACAAATGGGAAAATTTAAATTATCTTCTTGTTATTATTTCTATCTTAATTGCATTATGATCAGAGAATATGGTCTGTGTGGTACCAATTCCTTGAAATTTTTTGATACTTGCTTCATGACTCAATACATGATTAACTTTTAGAAATGTTCCACTTTTGCTTGAAAAGAATGTGTGCACTTCAGTTGTTGAGTGCAATGTTTACAATATGTCCATTAGTTCAACCTTAACTGAGTTGTTCAAATCTCCTACAGTCTAATTTTTTATCTGATTGATCTACTGATTACTGATAGCTCTCTTACTATGATTATGGATCTGTTTACTTCTTGTTAGAGTTCTGCTGATTTTGCCTGTATATTTTGGAGCTGGATTATTAATGTGATGTCAAGCTAAGAACTGAACTACCTTCTAGATGAACTGAACCTTTCATCAGTATTTAATGACCAATGGCTGAGCGTGGTGGCTCACACCTATAATCCTAGAACTTTGGGAGGCCAAAAGCTGAGAACTGCTTGAGGCCAGGAGTTGGAGGTTGCAGTCAGCTATGACTGTGCCACTGCACTCCAGCCTGGGTGAAAGAGTGAGATCTTGTGTCTTAAAAAAAAAAAATTTAATGACCATCATTATTTCTAAAAATAGTTTGTGCTCTAAAGTCTATTTTGTCTACTATTAATTCAGCTACATCTACTTTTTTTGCATAAAATTTGTCTGGTATGTATTTTTTCATCCTTTTTCTCTAAACTTTTCCATAGCATTTCATTTTTTATATGTTTATTATAATGGAAACAAAATAGAACTGAACTTTGTTCACTCTAACACATTTTATCATTTATTAAGAGTTTAGACTATTCATAATTACTGTGATTATATTTGTACATATTACCACCATCTTATTTTGTGATTTTTAATGATTTTATTTTCTATATCTCTGTTTCTTATCTCCTCCTCCCACCTTTCTCAACACTGGGTTGTTTGGGCAGTGGTTTCCCCCTCCACCCCCATTCTACCTTTTTCTCTTTCTTGTTTGACAGTTACATATTCTATTTCAATTTTTTAGTGGTTTAGAAATTTTAACATGCATATTTAAGTAATTCTCAAGCTAATAAATTAACTTCCTCCCAACAATACAAATCCAAAGAATACTTTAACTCTGATCACTTCCTTCCTATTGTCCAATATTTCAGTTCTATCTTCTTTTAAACTTCACAATTACATAGATTTTCTAAAGTTTGTAGTAAATAATTTCCCTACATGTTTACCATTTTTTCGCTCATTACTTCTTACTTTTCAGACTATACTTCTTGGATCATTTTCCCTCTTCCTAAATTACATACTTTCAAAGTTCCTTTAAGGGGATCTCAGTTTTGTTATTTTTTTTTCTGCTTCCATTCTAGCAAGGATTACTACTATATTTGGTGTTCTGAAATGCACTATATATAATGTGTCTATTTGTGGATTACTTTCATTTACCCTGCCTGCGATATATTAAGTTTATTGAATCTGAGGATTCAAGTTTTCAACATTTCTGGAAAATTCTTAGTCATTCTTTCTTCAAATTTTGCCTCTTCCTCAGTCTATTATCTCTCTATGGAACTGTAATTAGATGTATACTGGATTATCTTCCTTTACATACCCTTAACCTGATTTTATATTTCTTCTATTTCTTTATATTGCATTTGAGGAAACTTTTAAGGTATTTTTGGTACATAAATTCTCTTCTCAAATGTGTTGATTTGTTGCTTTATCTTTAAGTTTCTCTCTTCAAGTAACATATTTTTCATTTCTTTGGGTTCTATTTGATTCTTTTTCAAATTTACCTGATCTTTTTGTCACTTATTTCTCTATTACACTTGCAACTTTCTTTTATTTCCTTAACCAAATTAAATATACAGTCAGCCTTCCGTATTCACAGGTTCTGCAATTGTAGATAGAAAATATTTGGGGGGAAAAAAAACCAAAAAATAATACCACTATTGAAAATAATAAAAAAAATAAAAACAACACAGTGTAACAACTATTTCCAAAGCATTTATACTGTGTGAGGTATTATAAGTAATCCAGAGATGATTTAAAGTATATCGAAGGATGTATATATGTTATATGCTAATATTATGCCATTTTATACAAGAAACTTGAGCATCCATGGATTTTGGTATCCTTGGGGGGTCCTGGAACCAATCAGGTACCAAGGGACCCTCAGATACCAAGGGACAACTGTACTTAGTTTACATTCTATATCTACAAACTGCATAGGTTTGTTTGTGCTGTTTGTTGTTCTTGTTAGCTCTTATTTTAGGTGATTCATTTTCTCCCATGTTTTGTGATTTTTAGGTATAGATTCATGTATTTCTTAGAACTTTGTGTTAGAATTCTTTTAAGGATTGGACTAAAAGTATTTTCCTTAAAAGAATTTACATTTTCTTCTACCAGGTGCCCAGAGATATTACTAACTGGAACCACTTTAAACTAAAATTATATAATTTATGATATTTAGACCCCACAGGTGATGTGAATTCTGACCCTAAACATGTGTTAAGGCTCGTGGTCAAGAATTTTCTGGAAGACTTTCTTGCCGCTATATAGAGCAATGAGGTAAGTAAAGAATTCACTGTCCCATTCTGTGGTATGTTTTTTTCATGCTACGTACAGCACTTGGCTTCTACATTTTATCTTCTATTCCTTCCCCACCTTCAAGACACCCTAACCCTCTATAGGCCTGTGTGTGTTTGTGTCTTAGTTTTTAAAAAACAGTTTACAAAGTAAAAAAAAAAAAATTTAATTTTGAAAATACAAAAACACTTACAGAATGAGGATACAAAGAAAGAAAAAGTTTTTTACAGCTGTACAATGTGTTTGTGTTTCAAGCTAAGTGTTACTATAAAACAAGAGTCAAAAAGTTTTTAAAAAAAAGGTATAAAGTAAAAGTTACAGTAAGCTAAGGTTAATTTATTACTGAAGAAAAATACATTTTTATAAATTTAGTTTAGCCTATGCATACAGTGTTTATAAAGTCTAAAATAGCATAGTAATGTCCTATGCCTTCACATTCACTCCACTCACTAACTCATCCAAAGCAACTTCAGTCCTGTAAACTTCATTCATGGTAAGTGCCCTAAACAAGTGTACCATTTTTTACCTTTTTATAGAGTATTTTACTGTACCTTTTCTAAGTTTAGATAAGTTTAAATACACAAATATTTACAATATGTTACATCTGCCTACAATATTCAGTACAGTACCATGCTATACAGGTTTGTAGCCTAGGAGCAACAGGCTATAACATATTACCTAGGTGTGTAGTAGGCTGTACCATCTAAATTTGTGTAAGTACACTCCAGAAAGTTCACACAACAACAAAATCACCTAATGACTGATTTCACAGAACATATCCCCATCATTAGGCAAAGTATGACTGTATTTCTGCCCTTGGTAAATTTACTTCACCATTCCATAAGCCCAAAAATGCATTTTAAAAAAGATATATTACATTATTTCTAGCATTTCAGGTGTCAGGTACTTGGAAAATTCCCTAGGCAAATAGTCCAAAATACTTTAAGACAAGAAAATCCACTTCCAGCTTCTCTACCTGCCAAATTCATTCCTTATAGTCAAGCAATACAAGTCTTCTATACCCAAGAAACCGTGATACAGAAATTGATTGGTGACTAAAAGAAATTAACAGCTTTGAATTTTCTTAAGTACTTATGTTAACTCACCTTATCTGCCCGTCCCATGAAAGCAGGTTTGCCTGCTAATCCAAGGCAAATGGCACACACGATGCTTGACTTCCCTGTTCCATTAGCTCCAATAATCATATTCAAGTGGGGCCCAGGAGATACTTCACAAATATCATATGTTCTGTATTATAAACAGGTGAAAATATTAAGAGATAAGAAAATAAGAATATTTTTCTTCAAAAAGCACTTTTTCTTGCTTTACATTATCATTATCTACAAGTTTCCTCCAATTCCTTTAAAAACCAGCTAAAATTACAAATTCAATGTTTTTTATAGGCTGTTAATAAACAACTTATAGAGGGAAATCTATCAGTGGAAGAAATAAAAAAATAATGAATATTTAAAATAAGGACATGATTCCATATGCTTTTTTCAAAATTAAGTCAAAAAAAAGCAAAGTTTGATATATTATATTCTTTTTTAATAATTACAATACATTGGAGACTATATCAAAGCTACTATACAGATAAAATAATTTTAAAACAAATTTTACAAGAAAGGCCATGGCTTACCTTAAATCTGTCAATTTTGCATTTATATTTCTTAAAGTGCTTAAATAGGCTACTTCTCATATTTTAATATTTGAAACAATCTAACCAAATTTTTATTTTCATTGGAAAACTGAAGATCTATATCAAATCAATGATTACATTTTATTAATTTTTTAAATTATTTTTTAAGCTGGGCATAGTGGCACGTGCCTATAGTCCCATCTACTTGGGAGGTTGAGGTGGGAAGATTGCCTGAGTCTGGGAGCTGGAGGTCAGCCTGGACAACATAGAGTGAGACTCTATACCTAAAAAAACAAAATTAAAAAAAGCTGTATGCTGTCCAGCACTCTTAACTACCTGCACCGTTAGCATCTAAATCTAATCTTTATTTAGTTGCCAGGAACAGTTACAGCAAAGTGTGACACAAACTCTGACATAGAAATTCTTCTAACTTGACTTTGAATACCCTTAATTAGGACCCATAATTAATGTCCTTTGCTCATAGCATTTCAGTTAGTTTTCAGGTAACTGTCAACTAATTAATTGCCCAAGAATAAAGCTTTGCCTGCCACCAACCTGCCAAATATGTAAATAATTTAACCAAACACATTTCAACTTTAATACTTAAAGAAATTAATGACTTTGAAATGCCAGGTGGTAATAAAAATAAATACAGGTGGCAAAGGAGAAGTATTCTCTGGCAGGTTTGCCAAGTCCACACATCTAAACACAGCATCTACTGTGTATTTTCAAATGCTTTGTTCTGTTACAGCTGGGTCTTAAAAGAACCCTTTCTACGGTTAAAACAAAAACAGTTTGGGAACTTCAGACATCTGGGAAGTTATCTGACATGGAATTTCTTAATCTCAACATATGAAGCCTTATTCTTTTAATGCTTGATTTCCTATTGTGAAATCTCTGCACAAACGTTATATTAAAACAGTGATGCAACTGGTATTTAAGAAAACAGTAAAAACAACAGGGAAAAGCATAAGAATTTCTGGCCTAAAAAGTATACATAGAAATTATAAATAGGGAAAGTTGCCAAAAATAAAACCAAACCTCTGCATAATTTAAAAATCATTCTTCTGACTCTACAATATATATTGTTAATTACCTTTTTGTGAGTTCCCTTTCCTCTGAGCAGGTCCTGAAAGAGCTATTGTAAGAAGCCCATTCTCTTCTCATTCTACATACTTTACAAAGTGTCTCATGTATTTTCCATGGCCTCAGATAGCATCTACCTGCTGAAACTCAGCCCAGATGAACAACACATGTAATGACCACCTCAATAACTCTACGTGGATGTCCCATTAACAATCACCTTAAACTTAACACATTCAAAACTAAACCCACCATCTTTCCCAGCCAAAACCACTCTTGTAGTCTCTTAGTGAATGGTATCATGATTCATCGTATTTCCCAAATCAGAAACCTAGGCATTAGTTTTGCATCATCTTTGATTCTTCCACCTCTTTCAACTCTACCCAAACTACCCTCAACCATCCAATCAATCACCAAGTCATGATGGTAGACTTGCAAATCTGATGCTGCTTCTTAAAAGAGAAAAACAAAGGGGGAAGGAAAGGACCTTTCACAATTTAGCCCTAGCTTCATCTTTTTCTACTTTTTATTTCCTTTCCCTATTGTCTGCTCAGACCTCTAAATTCTACCTGTAATGTACTTCTTTCAGTTTCTTGACTCTATTGCTTCCTCCTTTCTCCAAGCTTTCACATGTGCTATTCCTTCAGTTTAGAAATCTCTCCCTCCATTCTCAACTCTATTTGACTTGGTTCACTTGCAGGAACCCTTTCCTGACTACTCTCTTCCAGGCCATTTGCCTGCCCCTCCTACTTCCTTGCTAATTCTCTAGACCTACCTTTCCCTACTTCACTCCTAAAACTCAAAGTCCTCTCATCGTTAAAATAAAATCTCACCTACCTCTCCAGTTTTCAGCCAACTTTTCTTTCTCCTCTTTACATCAAAGCTTTACTTCCTCACCCCTCATTCAGTCTTCTTGGCCTACAAAGTTTTCTGCTTCTACTGTTTCACCAAAGAGTCAAAAATTTCCTAATGTGTGAAATGCAATGGGCTCTTTTCAGTCCTGTTATCTCACGTCAATGTAGCAAATGATATTTTTGGAACATTCTTTTTCCTTGGCTCCTTTGATAATATTCTCTCATGGTTCTCATCTTACCTCCCTGAACAGTACCTTCTCAATCTGTGAGTTCCTCTTCTGCTCAACGGGAAGTATTGGCATGCCCCCAGGACTCTGTACAGGGCTTTCTATTCCTTCAATTTATAATTCCTTTTGGGCAATCTGAACCAGTTCTGCAACTTCAACAATCACCTGCATGACTCCCAAATCTCTCATTTGTTCACATTTACCTCCAAGCTCCAGATCCTTATAAATTCTGCCTACAGAACATCTCTCACGGATGTTCCATAGGAAACTTCAAGTCACAGGATCTAAGGGATGCCCATTACTATTCTCCCCAAACTGCTCCCTCTTCTGAATAGTACCTGACGAGTTAACCAAGGCAGACTTAGGGAAAATGCTGCATTTCCCCCTTACCCTCATGCCTCACAATTAACTTGTAGCCAGATCCACTCAAATCTCTTTCCTTTAGGCTCCTACCAAATTCAAACTGATCTCCTGCCTTCATTATAAAAGTCTTCTCATTTCCAACCTTGCACCTTTCTAAATCATTCTCCACACAGCTTCCGTATTAACATAAGTCATATGTCATTCCTTGCTTAAAACACATCCTGGTTGCCTATAGGATGGAGCTGGTAATCTTTAGCATAGTAGATACAACCTCAATGGTTGCCTACCTCTGTCGAAGTATTCACTCGTAACCCATAGATCTAGCCATACTGGAATACTTGACACTTCCTCAGTATATCAAATTGTTTCTTTCTTCTGTCTGCAATGTTCTTCCCTTCCTTTAGACTTTCATGTTTTCTTTTACAAAGCCCTTTTTCACCTTTGTGAATGAAATTAACCGCTTCATCCTTTGTGCCCTAATGGCATCCTAATATAGATGTAGTGATGGCATCTACCTCATTTGATTACATTTATCTTTCCTGATCTGGATTCAAACAGCAATTCAGCTACTCATTAGTTGCGTAAACCTCGGCAAAATAAGCATTCTGAGCTTATCTCATCAATGGAGACAAACAGAATTGTCATGAAGAACGAGAGCACTCAGTAAAGAAAACATGGAGTTCGGTACCTGGCACACGATAGGTGCTTGGAAAAAAATGGTAGTACTGTACTATTATCTTTACGCCACTATACACAAGCTAAAAAAAAAAAAAGACCTTGAACAAATGAATTGTAAGGCACTATATACTTTTCTTAAAACATACTAAATTCTAAAGTGATAACTAGATATCTGAGGGACAGAGAGAGAAATAAGGGAAGAAAGCTTAATTCTGAGGGGTAAAAGGTTTGTAGGGAGGTACAACAGTTGAGAGTAAGGTTTAATTTTTTTGTATACTCTAACCCCCATCCTGAACAACCTTTACCATCTTATCTACCACTCTCTGTCCACCTGGCAAACGCCTAGTCCTTAAGAACCTGCGACAGCATCACTGCCACTCCGAATTAACCGTTGTCTCCTCTGAGTTCCCGGGGCCAATACTTTTGTGAATTACAGCCCAGGTCCCCTATAGAGACTCCCACGGGCAGAGACGTAGCCCGTAGTACGTCCCTAGTTCTGCCTGCTATAAGAACGCCTCCAAAAAACGCTGGCGTCATAAATTTAAAACAAAACAAAACACATCACCCAAGACACACACCTACTACACCAACACACGTCAATCTCCAAGGCCTACGTAGAAAAATCCTCACGGGAACCGAGGCACGAATTCACCGCCAGACCCGCAAGCCAGGTACACACCCCCACACCCGCCCCCGCACGCCCTGCCGCCCCGCGCTTGCGAGCCCCTAGCCTCCCCGGCCGCGGCGCGGCCTCCGGGCCACTCACAGGAAGTTCTCCATCGAGATGCGGACGATAGAGCCTTCCACGAAAGGCCCGGACGACTGCAGCGGCGGCGGGGCCGAATTCTTTCTCTTGCTCGGGACCTCCGACGAAGGGTCTCTCGGTAGAGCTCTCTTGGAAGCCAGGGAGGCTGGGGTCGACGTCTTCCTGCTCTGAGTCGCCATCCTGGCTTCCTCGGCGCCCCGCAGCCGCTTCCGTTCCCACCGACCTGCGGCCCCGGCGCCCCAGCGCCCGGCTCCCGCGCGAACTGCCCGGCGCGCGACCCAGCCCGCGAGCCCGCGCCGCGCCTGCGCAGTCCCGGCCCGGTGGCGTCAGCGGACCCGCCCCGCCCCGCCCTGTCCTGCAGCAACGTCCCGAGCCTGAGGGGGGGAAATGCTAGCGAAGCGGAGCGTGGACGACTGCGCGTGGGGTGACGGGACTTTCTTCTCCGTAACTTTGGCATTTGTCAGAGGTGTTTTTTTTTTTTATTTTGTTTTTGTGTTAAGCTCAGGAGAAGATGTCATTTGCATTCAGTGATTTGAAAGCCACTTTACTGCTTTCCGAGCCTCAGTCTCGAGAGGTGGCGGCGGAAGGAGGTTGCGAGGGGTCCCTGGGCCCTTCAGAGCCACCGAGGCGGGGGACGTCAGACCCTACTTCTCCGACACCTCCTAGGTGCTTGCCCGAGAGCTCTGGGGCACACCTGTCTTTGGCTTTTCGTTTTCCCTTTGGTTCAAGTCAGGTCCCTGTCTCAAAAGAAAAAAAAAAAAGGAAAAGGAGCCTTTCCGAATGGCTGTGTGCCCTTGTCTCCCTTAAGGTATCGGGCTAGGCGCTAGAAAACTTGTGAAAAGACTACACTGCACAGATTTTCTTCATTGTCTCTCCTCCTCTTCGCACCCGAATTCCCTGGTAAAACTTCCTCGGGGGAGGTTTCTGAATGCCTGAGCTAGAATGAGCTGGCTTCCTAAAAAGGGTGGTTCCGCCTCAACCGGCTCACTTTCATCTCGTTAGCCCCCTCTAAAGAGGAAGCATCCTGAGGCCTGGATACATAGATATTCATTCATTCTACCGGGTACCAATGTCTAACCTGCAAGAAGCTGGGACTCGGCAGTTCAGGAGCCTGCCAAGGTTGCCTCCCTCTGAGCTTTCCAGTGTGGGAGACAGGAAAAGAACAAGTGAACCAACTGTGAAATTCAGTAAGTCAAACTTAAAGCTGTTGGAACTTTAAATTATTCGGAGCCTTAAGAGGGATGTGGTTATGCGGCCTGAGTCAGGGGACATGTAGATGCAATTTCTGCCTTATTTTCCCCTTTGTAAATAGGAAGACTAAATGGGCCAGAAATAAGACCCCCTCGGATGGCTAACCCTCCTCACAGAGAAATAAAATAATCTTCCTTGGAATGTAGCAACTGTAACCAAATATGGAATTCCTCTACTCAGACTAATCAATGTTAAAATTTTGGTGTCTGTTTTGACATCATTTTTCCTTGTGTATGTTATGTATTGGCATGTTCCTTTTTTTCCAAAAAAGGATGATACTGCACAAATTGTATTAAAAATACTGTTATTTAACCTTTTTTCCTCACTTAACATATTATGAATAATTTTCCATGTTGTTAACTATTTCTTTGTGACATAATTTTAAGTAGCTATGTAGTATTCCATTACATAGATGTACCATTATCGATTTTAATAGTTCTTTTTTGTTGGATTCCACATGACTGGAAGTTAGCATGAACCAAGGATACTCTGGCAGACCATAGTAGCTCAGTTCTTTCTAACATTCTTTAAAAGTTTTATGTACCCGTAAAAGTATACATATTTATCTTGCTGCATCTGGATTCTTTAATTCCACTGGTGAAAACTGTCTTGAAAGGGGTGATATTAAAAAGGTAGAGAGAGGTCTTTGTAAATAGAATATCAATTAACCAGAATCTGATGTTAAGGAATGAGTGAGCTACAACAGCTAATCCTAAACACTTCCCAGGGTTTAAAGTCAATCAGCAGCTAACTTCATCACTGCCCCCTTGCTGGCTAATGGGTGTGGCAAAACAATTGTAGTTAACTTTCTACTGACCAAGGAGTAGTGACCAAGGCCATTTTGAGTGACAGCTTTCCAATTCTGTAGGAACTTTAAAAACTGACACAAATAGAAAACTAGCAGAAACAGGCAGGGTCAAGGTTTATAAATATGTTTCATCTTACAATCAGAATACCATTGTCTTAATCTGTTTGGGCTGTGCTATTTCTTTCTATGATATTTTCTATATCATAGACTGGGTAGCTTAGGAACAACAGAAATTTATTTCTCACAGTTTTAGAGGCTGAGAAGTCCAAGATCAAGGCATCAGCAGTTTTGGTGTCTGGTGGAGACCTGCTTCCTCATAGGCAGTACCTTCTCACTGTGTCCTCACATGGTGGAAGGAAAGAACTCTGGGCTCTTTAGCCTCTTATAATGACACTAATCTCATTCATGAGGGCTCCATCCTCATGACCTAATCACCTCCCAAAGGCCCCACCTCCTAATAGCATCACATTGGGGCTTAGGCTTCAACGTACAAATTTTAGGGGGACACAGACATTCAGACCATAGCTAGCATCCTCTGTGTTCTCCTTCTTGGCTTTACTTCAAGGCCTTGCTATTGGTGCCACAATAGTAAGAAGGTGAGGAAAGATGCACAGAATAGAACTCTGTTGGGATCATCTCTGACAGGGGCAGTTTGCTATTCCTCTTCTAACAAAAACCCCCACAGGTTCACAGGAACAATCATTTCTGTTTTGTATGACAAGTAAGGGAAAATTACTTTTGCTTTTGGTAAGTTCATAAAGTAGCAAAGTGAACCCTCATGGCCTGAAAGGAAGAAGTCAGATGCTAAAACCTAAGTCCTTGGTACCAGGGAACAAATCCTATACTGTCCCCCACCCTCACCTCCCACACACTTTCTAATCAACCCAGTTAAAGAACTGATGGGAAAGATCTAGGAAGGGATTAGGGATTCTGAGGAAAACCAGTGCTCTTCCCACAGGAGAACTAAAACCCCACAGAGTAGGCCTCTGCTAGATATAAGGATACCTCAATTCTAAAGTTTTTCATTTTTAAACATTTGTTTCAAACATCATATAAAAGTTTAAAATAATCAAAATGTCTGTTTCTTCTTACTGTAGTTGTATTAGCATTGGAATTGGTAGTAGTAATAGATGCAGACTTGGTAGTAATAGCTAATACTAACAGCATTTACCACACATCAGCACTTTTCCTTATTTCATTTCTAAATACTGGATCAATGTCTCAACAGACCAGCCTCATTCTAAAATTTCCATTCCTTGAATACAAAAACAAACCAAAAGATTAAAAAAATCATCAGGAATTAATATAAGGTTTCAAGGTGTTCTTTATGATGTGTTATGACAGAGAGCCTAGAGATGAAATTGGGCCTTCATCTCCTTTGAGGATACAAAATGAGAAAACAGTATTAAATTGTTCTGGAAGAATTGACCTTCAGTTTCAGAAAGATCATGAACGAAGTGCTAAAGCACTGTGTAATCTCCTTTTCTGCAAATCTTTACAAATTGAACTGAGAATCCTTCTTGCCCAGGCAAGGTCTGCAGCATGAGCAGAGCCCTGGGAGGAATTGGGGGGAGAGAGAGTGTTTCCCCTCACACCCTGTTTCTTCCCAAAGGAAAGACAGTTAGTAGTTGTCAAAACTGTGGTAACACTGTAGAAACCAGCTATGTAAGTTATAAAATGACCTTTGGTATCAGTCTCTGAGAGTGACATTTTCATCCCAGCATCGTTCTAATAATTTGGGATGCTGCTGACCTCTCCCAGAAATTTGTTGGTTTTAAGTTCTCAATTCCACAGCTTTCCTTGGTAACCATAAATTTCTTTTTAGAATTAAGATTGTATTTGTATTTTTGTTATTATTTTAGGAAATTTGAAAATACAAAAATCACAAAGTAGAAACCAACCACCATTCGTCTTATCTCTACCATCAAGAATTAACACTGTTGACAATTTGATATTTCTTCCAGTCTTTTTGTTCAATTGTCTGCTGTCTTAAAAATTACACATGAAACATATGACTACACTCTCCTCTTAAAAATGAGAACAATACAGATAAAATAAGTGTACATTTGACTTTTTCTCCCTCAACTTGGTCTTGCATCCTTTATCCCCCACGGTTAACTACTCTTGTATACTTGTTCAGTGTATAATGTAATATCCTGTTAGGCCATTTTTGTATTTCACATGCATTTTATCTATGGAAAATACGTAGTAATATTTTGTGTGTGAATGCATTACATAAACACAATATATTATATACATATATAAATTTATTAACATAAAAATGTAGTAAGAATAGTTATGCAGCTTAATTTATATTTGAAAATATATTTTTGAGATGTATCTGTGTCGATACATATAAATCTGGTTCCCTTTTAACTGCTGTGGAGTTTTTGTATGACTCTCTCTCACCTTATCCATTACTCTGCCAATTTGACATATGGATTGCTTCCAGTTTTTCATTTTTACAAATAGTGCTTCAGAGAACATCCTCGGATATGCCCTTATGTACATGTGCAAGCATTTCTTAGGATAGATATCAAGAATTGGAACTGCTGGATCATATACCACACTTATTACTCTTCTTTAGTTTCTTAGTATTATAAATATTGTTGCTTGTGGCACATTTCTCGGTAACTGTGATTATTTGAAAATGATATAAGAGCAAAACCTCTTTTTTCCTCTCTGTAGCATTGACTTTGGTTCTCTCTGTCTCCCCTAACCCCTTCTCTCTCCCCCCACCTCTTCTCTCTCTAATCCCATCCACCTGCACATGTATTTACATACACACATGTCCCCCTCCCCTATGCAGTGCCCTTTCTTTTTGCTCCAGATCTAGGTTCTGTGGGGCCTAAAACCTATATTTTAAATCTTCCTCTGAAAACATACAAAATTACAAATACAAAATTAGGATAGTGATTATTCAGAATGAGAAAAGAAATCACAAGCTCAGCACTGTGATATTTTGGGTGAGATAAAGTTCTTTGTTGGGGGAGGGAAGGCAGCTGTCCTATGCATTATAGGACATTAGCAGTATCCTCTATTCATTAGATGTCAGTAGTACCTCCCTTGTTTTGACAACCAAAAATGTCCCAGATATTTCCAAATGTCCCTTAAGGGGCAAAATTGCCACCAGTTGAGAACCACTGTTCTAATTCTCTTCTCTCTGTCGGTGTGTAGAAAAAGAGGGAACACTCTCCAGCTCCTCTTATGAGTCTAACCTTGTCTAAAATAAGACAAGGAAATGAGAATAAATGAAAATTTTCTTTTAATCTTACTCATGAACATATATAAAAATATCTAGCAATGTCCAAAAAAGGAAATACCTCTTGATATAATGGAATTTATTGAAGGAATTCAAGGTTGCTTAAATATTAGAAAAGCAAATCAATTAGTGTGACTCTTCATATTAAAAGATCAAAGGAGAAAGATTAAAGCAGGAAAAGTATTCGATAATTTTCAACACAAATTCATGGTTAAAATTTATAGAAAACCGTGCATAGAAGAAAACTTCCTTTAACCAATAAAAGCCAACTTCAAAAACCTTCAGTAGGCAGGGCGCGGTGGCTCATGACTGTAATCCTAGCACTCTGGGAGGCCAAGGCAGGTGGATTGCTCAAGGTCAGGAGTTCAAAACCAGCCTGAGCAAGAGTGAGACCCCCGTCTCTACTAAAAATAGAAAGAAATTAATTGGCCAACTAAAAATATATAGAAAAAATTAGCCGGGCATTGTGGTGCATGCCTATAGTCCCAGCTACTCAGGAGGCTGAGGCAGGAGGATCGCCTGAACCCAGGAATTTGAGGTTGCTGTGAGCTAGGCTGACGCCATGGCACTCTAGCCCGGGCAACAGATTGAGATTCTGTCTCAAAAAAAAAAAAAAATCTTCAGTAAATTCGTATTCAATGATGAAATTTTCTCTTAAGTTCAGGAACAAGTTAAGGATAGCAATATCGCTACTTTTATTGAGCACTATATTTGATGTTTTCACCTGCCAAATAAGTTAAGAAAA
>CAUYRT010000687.1:0-27153 GCA_963574885.1 Lepilemur ruficaudatus
ACTTTAGGATGGAAAGTCATGTCAATTATATATTGTACTCCATTCAGTAAATTTCCAATGTGTGATTATTGTACTTTAAATATAAATAATAATCAATTATGTAAAATTTTACATTTCTAAGAAAATAAAGATTGAACACCAAAAAAATAAATAAATAAATAAAAATAAATAAAAAATAAATAAATAAATAAATATAATACTGTGACCATTTATGTACAAGTTTACTTTTTGTGTGTTTTTTTTTTTTTAATCAGCTGACTTTAAGATCCACAAGTACAAGTTCTTGTGTGATATATGCTTTCATTTTTCTTGGGCATATACCTAGGAGTGAAACTGCTAGAGCATATGGTAACTCTATGTTTAACATTTTGAAGAACTGCCAAACTTTTCCACAGAGGTTGTACCACTTTATATTCCCACAGCAACATATGAGGGATCCAAATTCTCCAGATCTTCGCCAACACTTGCTATCAACTCTTTGGTTACAGCCATCCTAGTTAAGTGGTATTCACTTTGGTTTATTTTGCATTTTCCTGAAGATATTAAGCATCTTTTCCTGGATTTATTGGTCATTTATATATCTTCTTTGAGGAAATATCTATTCAGATCATTTGCTAATTTTTATTGGGTTGTCTTTTATTATTAAGTTGTAAGAGTTCTTTATATATTCTACATATCAGCCCATTATCAGGTATGTGATTTGCAAATATTTTCTCCCATTTTGTAGGTTGCCTTTTCACTTTCTTGATGGTACCATTTGTAGCACAAAACATTTTAATCTCAATGAAGTCCAACTTATGTATTTCTTTTCTTTTGTCACTTGTGTTTTGGTGTCATATCTAAGAAATCATTTCCTCACCAAAGGTCATGAATATTTACTCCTATATTTTTTCTAAAAGTTTAATAGTTTTAGCTCTTATGTTTTGGTCTACGATCAATTATGAGTTATAATAATTTTTGTGTAGGTGTGAGGGAAGGTTCCCTCTTTATTCTTTTACATGTGTATATCCAGTTGTCCCAACACCATTTGTTGAAAAGACTATTCTTTCCACCATGGAATTGTCTTGGCACCTCTGTCAAAATTCAATTGACCATATATGTAAGAGTTAACTTCTAGATTCCCAGTTGTATTCCACTAATCTTTATGCCTAGCCTTATGCCAGTACCACACATCTTGATTACTGTAGCTTTGTAGTAAGTTTTGAAATTGGAAAGTGTGAGTCCTCCAACTTTGTTCTTTTTTTTCAAGATTGTTTTGGCTATTCTGGGTTCCTACATTTCCATACACATTTTAGGATCAGCTTGTCAATGTCTGCAAAAAAGGTGACAGGGGTTTTGAAAGGGATTATGATGAATCTTTAGATCAATTTGGGGAATATTGTCATCTTAACAATATTAAGTCTTCTAATCCATGAACATGGGATAGCTTTCCATTTATTTAGGTCTTTAATTTCTTTCAGCAATGTTTATAATTTTCATTGTACAACTTTTTCATCTCCTTGGTTAAATTTACTACTAGGTATTTTATTCATTTGGATGCTACTGTAAATGGAATTGTTTTCCTAATTTCCTTTTCAGATCACTCATTGCTGGTAAACGGAAACACAACTGATTTTTCTGTATTTATTTTGTATGCTGTAACTTTGTTGAATTTGTTTATTAGCTCTAGTGGTTTTTGGTGGTTTCTTTGGTACTTTCTATATATAGGATCACATCACCCCTTCCAATTTAGATGTCTTTTATTTCTTTTTCTTGCCTAATGCCCTGGCTAGAAGCTCCAGTATAATGCTGAATAGAAATGGCAAAAGCAGACATCCTTATCTTATTCCTAGTCTTACGGGAAAGCATTCAGTCTTTGGCCACTGAGTATGATGTTACTTGTGGGTTTTCATAGATATTTCTACCAGATGAGGAAGTTCCCTTCTATTCTTAGCTTGTTGAATGTTATCACGAAAATGTTAAAAGCTTTTGCTGTATTTATTGAGATCATCATGTGATTCTTGCCCTTATTCTATTGATATGGTGTATTACATTAATTGATTTTTATGTTAAACTAACCTTGCATTCCTGGGCTAAATCCCACTTGGTCATGGTAAATAATCCTGTTTATGTGTTGCTGGATTGAGTTTGCTAGTATTTCCTATCAACATTCATAAGAAATATTCATCTGTAATTTTCTTTCTTTGTGATGTTTTAGTCTCTGTGATGTTTTAGTCTGGTTTTGGTATCAGGATGATACTAGATTCCCTCCTTCTTGAAACATTTTTTTTTTACATGTAACCTGGAAAATCATTTGTCCTTTATTCTATCTTACATCATTGGTTTATCCTTCTTAATCACCCTTGCTGGCTCCTTCTCATCTCCCCAGCTTATAAATGTTTGAATGTCCAAGGATGCAGGCTGAGAATCTCTTCTCTTTTTCTCTCTACCTTCATTCCCTAGGTAATATCATTCAGTCTCATGGTATTACACACAATCTATATGCTGATGGCTCTCAATTTATACCTTCAGCCTAGACCTTCCCATGAACTCCTATATATATATGTGTGTGTGTGTGTGTGTGCGTGTGTGTGTATATATATATATATATAACTATAATACCTCCTCAATAACTCCACATGAATGTGGCAGATGTATCACAAACTTAATAACTATTTTGAAATAAAAATTGTTATAGCAAACACAGGTCTATGGGGTAGGGAAGGGCAATATAACCAAAACTGAGTTCCTGATTTCTCCTCCAAACTATCTTCTCTCAGTTTTTTCCTACCTCAGTAAACAGCAACTTTCTCCTTCTAACTGTTCAGGCCAAAACTTTAAAATTAATCCTTGACTACTCTTGTTCCACATGCCACATATAATTCACCAGCAAATCCTGTCAGCTCTACCTTCAACATAAACCTAGAGTCTAACCACTTCTCCTTCCAAAACCACCCCAGACCAAGCTACAACCAAACTCTTGCCTGGATCATCACTAGAGTCTTTTAACTGGTCTCCCTTTGCCACCTTGCCCCTCATTCTCTAGTGTCTATTTTCAATACAGCCATCAGAGTGATCCTTTCAAAATATTAATCCAATCGTGTACCTCCTCTACTCAAAACCCTCTAGTGGTTTCCCATTTCAGTCACAGCAAAGTGACAGAGTGGCCTACAAGGTCTCATAGGATCTAGCCGCCCATCACCTCTGACCTCCTCTCCTACCACTCTCTCTTTCTGCCTACTACACCCCAGGGACACTGGCTTCCTTGATGTTCCTGGAACATGCTAGCCTCTGCTTTGCCTCATAGCCTTTGCACCTGCCATCCCCTTTGTCCCCAACACTCTCCCCCCAGATACTTACATAGCTCTGTTAGTCACTTCCTCAGCTCTCTGCTATCACCTTATCTCCTGAACATTCTAAATAAAAACAGTAAACTTCTCTACCCTAGCATTTCCTTTCACCATACCCAGTTTTACCACTCTCTATTATGTTTTTCACAACATATTTCCCTGTTTCATCCTACCCACCTAAGCTAGAATTGTTAGAGTAGGAGACTAGGAGCCAGAGCTGAGACCTAATGCAGGGGCTTGAAGATTGGGCACAGGTGTTAAAGTAAACAACCCTTAAATAAAAGGGCTGATAACCACAGGCAAGAACAGGCTTCAACTGGCTTGTCAGCTATCTCTGCTACCTTAAATGAACTTTAGCTAATTACAATATCATTTACATTGTGGTTTTAAAATTTCTTTGTCCTTAAAATCACCATGACAGTTCTAAGACAACCATATAAAATACAAAAATGTGAGGGAACCCAATTCTAGGATTTACTACGCAAATTCTTAGCAAAAGCCAATCACTTGGCCTTGAATATTCCTCCCCTCAATTAGGAAGACTACAAAAGATCTGAAACCACTACCTCTCAGGGCAGCTGCTCTTTTCAAGCCTGCCCGCTCTCTTCCCTGAAAGTGTACTTCCACTTTCAATAAAGCTTTCATTTGTTTGCCTTAAGTGGTGAGTCCTGAAATTCTTTTCCATGAGGAACACCAAGAACTTGGAAAAACCTCCACTCGGAGTCTGGTAACAGAATGAATGCTCACAATGGCAGGAACTGTGTTTCCTTCTAGCCTCTAACACAGCCCCAAGAGAACTTTCTGTGGTGATGGAAATGTTCTATATTTGCACTGCCCAATACAGTAGCTATTCATACACATGGATACTTAGCACTTGCAATATGACTAGTGTTGACTGAGGAGCTAAACTTTATTTTATTCTATTTAAATTCATCAAAATTTAAACGTAAATAGACATTATGTGGCTACTACACTGGACAGCACAGCCTAGAACAGTAGTTAATAAACATACAGTAGGTAACTCAAATATTTGTTAAATGAATGAATGGAAAGAAAAAAGAAATCTGAAGGCTTTTCTGTAACTTTTTATTATAGAAATTTTCAAACATCCATAAAAGTAAACAACAGCAAAATGAACCCTCCTGTATCCATCACCAACCTGAAGGCTTTTCTAACCTGAAATAAGTTTCCGTGGATACCAGTATCTCAATTTTGCTTCCAAAAATTACTAAATTCTTGGAAAAGAGCGAATTTATATTATCCAGAGTTTATATCAATACCATCTCTAAAGGCCTTGTATACATTATAGAGAAATCACTTTAGGAATTAGATCAGGTGTATGTTTGAGGGATAAACCCATATGCTAATGAATACTTGAGGTATACTTGTTACAAGAAAACACTAAAGAACTACATGCATGTTATTACATCAAGAACCCAATTACTCTCTTGACCAATTATTTTCTTCATCTAAGTTTCAGTAAAGTCACATTCTTAATCTTGTGACTTCACAGAATTAGAGAGACCTTCACTCGTTAGATAACACAAATTCCCTAGGCAGGAATTTTTGTCTTCTTAGCCATTATAAACCTAGCATCTGACATAAATGTTAACAGAATAAAGTTCATAAGTGCATAAAAGTGATACATGGGAATTGTCAGAATGCAAATAGATAGGCACTAGATCTCCAATTACTTACACAGATACAGATTTGAAAAGGAAATTCTCAAATGGATTTTCAAACTTGACCAATCAAAAGGCAGTATAATATGCTAAAAAGAAAATCAAACTGGAAGCAAGAATACTTGAGTTTCAATGTCCTAACTCACTAAGTGGGGTGATCTTATACCAGTCATGTACTTCCTCTAGCTCCAATTTCCTCACTTGTAAAAAGACAGTTTGGACTTGATGGTCCCAAAGATGTTATCCAACTTTAAAAACAGTTATGTTCTATTCTAGATCCACAATGCACACACATTTTTTTAAGATGCCTATTAACTTCCCCTTTCCTTACTAAATCATTTTCCCTATAAATTACTTTAAAGGAACAATACATTAAATATGATCTAATACCAAGACAACATGCCTACTTTAGTGAAGAGGTAGTGCTCCCCATTTCTTGAGGAGTGCAAAATTCTTCACTTGGAGCTACTAAAATGTTGCTGGAATGCTATGTTGAATTTACACTTGGACAGTTGACACTGGGCTTATCAGTACAAAAAGAAAAAGGCAATTTTGGCCACATGTTTGCCTAATAAACTCTCAGGGTACCACTTGTGTCTGAAAGTTCCCTCAATGGTTCTAAGCCAATTCTTTTCTCTTTCCTAGATAGCCTCACATAAGGTACTGTTTTGAGGCTTTATGCTGGGGTTTTACCTTTGTTTAAATCAAGTAGTAGTACTAACATCATGCTCCAATGATATCTAAAGCAAGGAAACCAAAGAAATGAGGGTCTGTCGTGTGCACCTTAGCCTGACGCTATTGTTTGATAAAATGTCTGGAGCTTGCATTTGTTATAGAATGCGGCGTTTGGCCTCCTGTTCTGTGTAGCCTCCACAATTGTGAGCCCAAGCTAGCAATCAAACGCCAATACCGATGCCACGTTTGGTCTAAACACTGACAAGTATATAACTGCAGCACTGCCAGCAAAAAGTGTCTCAAGAAGGCAGCACAGAAACCACCACGTAGCTCAAGTAAAGTCCTTACACATGGTACAGAAAATAATCTTGTAGTTATTAAAACTGGAATTTAATTGGACATTGGTGTCTGGTTTGGGTTTTTTTTAAACACCATTATTATGACCCCCCCCAAAATGAACTGAGTATTCCATGCAATAGCTTCAATCATAATTTCAATTTTAAAGTTTATATACTTTGTACATACGTTCTCTGTAAATTCACCATAAAGGTCTATGTGTAGTAAGTTTCATCAACCTTTTAAGAAACACTATCCAGATCTCAAATAATAGAAACAATTTTAAAGCAAAACTAAGAACAAAATACTACTCTTAAAAGAAGGCATCTATTTTCCAATAACTCATTAATAGTAATAAGTTCAAATTGAACTTTAAAACATGTTATTAACCATCAACTGAACCACTGGAAAGGTATATGCCAACAGAAAGAATATTGTATTGCCATTAACATAGGGTAGCTTGAGACATCTCTTATTCACATTAAGATCTAAATGCATGTGATTAAAGCCACCACATCAACTGTCCATATTAATCACTCAACAACTTAATTAAAGTAAACCATCTTGTCAGATAGCTTGCCTCTTCTCTATTTCTCAACATTATTGACTTTTAATAGTTCACTGAATTAGTAATTACTTGCTTATGGCATTATCAACTGTCTTAGATACAAAAGTCCAGCATGTGGCAAGGTCAGTTATAGACATGTCCTGATGGCAAATGAAAGGAGAAATTTAACCCATCAAAGTGGTCATCAAAAGAGCAAAACCTATTACGCCTTTCTCTAGACACTCCTGGCTAGATTCAAAGTGACAGAACAAACCAGATCAAAAATAAACAGAGCTAGAAGCAACATACAAAATCCTAATGAACCTTTAGAAATCCAGGTATCGATCAGTCAACATCTAAGCTCAATTAGTCCTTTCAGAACAAAATATTCCATGAAGTGACCAAACTAGTTTGAGGTCTGGGATATGAAAAGAATAAAACCAGTCACTTTATATAGCCTATTGCTAAGTGCAGTCACATCACAATATGTGAGGATTAAATACAGATGTATGTCAAGCACCTATCAACTTTAGTCCAGGAGCTGGCACGTTAACTCACATCCAGCAAATGTTGGTCCTTCCCCAAGTCTTTAAGAACTCAAGCTTATCAAGTCAAAGATCATCTGATAGTTTAAAAAAGTAAAACAAAAGAAAAACCTTAAATGATAATACAGACAACACATCTTAAAAGAACTTAATGTTATAAAGTAGCAGATAGGATCATGAAAATGAAAAATAGATACTGAAAAATTTCTGAATGGCTCATCCTTCGTGGTCATTTACAACTTTGATGTTTTGTGAAAATTGTCTTTAGGAATGAGCTTTGACAAAAAATAGGCAAAATGCAAACTAATTCCATTTGGAAGTAAAACCCTGCAATGCTTTTCTGTAGCAGGTGAACAGTTCCTCTCACAAAACCTTCACCACTGGCTATACTTCAAGCTTTCAGCAATTCCAGTTTCCAAACAAACCAGTAACAACACTATAAAGCTAATTTTTTCATTAGAATTGTTAAGTAACAGGAGTTCAATAAATCATTTGCCTTCTAAGGGAAAAAAATTACTTTCTAACACATAATATTTCTTTTGGTTCTAAGAAAATGATGCTTATTTATTTACAAACTGAAAACTGTATAGTGAAATCTTTTTATGGCTCAAGAATGAAATATTTAAGAAATAAAGGTATGGAAAGAACAAGGCTTTGTCTAAGAAGTCTGGAGATCAAGTATCAGTGGTGCCATTTACCATATGACTTGCAGGAAGTTACCTAACTTCTCAGGTACTTAATTTCTCATAAGGTTCTTTTCTGCTCTAAAAATGATGAAATTATTTATGATATCTGATAGGGTCTTCAATGCCCCCCATACATATGTATGTATGTATACGCACACACATATACATACATACATATACCTTTATTAAATAATACAAAGTTGGAGTAACTTAAGACACATTAAGAAACAAAGAATGAGAGTGGGAATTAGTGTGTGTGTGGGGGGAGAGTAGTATTTTGACCCCACATATCATTCCCAGTATTTAGGGCATGTACACAGCCTGGAGACACCTGAATTAACCAAGTAAGCCTTTAAATCCTTATAATCAAACATTAAAATTCAATGTGGCTATAATCTCTTCCTTACAAAACATGGGACCCAAAGAGTCTGGCTTCAAGTACGGTTTTAAAAAAACCCAGCTCTTCCATATGACCACATTAAAAAGAAAAAAAAAACATAAATGAAAACTCACAGGCCCATTGTAATACATTGTACCACTTCTGAATGCAACACTTAGCTCAGGCTTACTACCCTGACAAATAAAGGAAAGCACTTTATGAAGCCAATTTAATTGGGAGGTGACAGAAAACATACAGCCATTTTCTTTAGCCTTATCATTGAATTGGCTTCAGCTCCAATCTCTGGCAAATCCCACTCAACAGAAGAAATTAACCAGGTCAGCAGAACAGGTGCTACCTTGTGTCTGTCAAGGGCCTGGCATCACCACAATTACTTGCACACAATGAAGCAGTAATCTTTACAGATCATCTCTCCCAAGAAGTATATTGGGGAGGGGGAGGAAAGCTGAAGAGAGCGGGGAGTAGGAAGAAGAAGGGGAATAGGAAGCAAAGAGAAAAGGCAAGAAAAGAAAATGAATGTGCAGCTGCCTTGCAGCTCAGCAGATGTCGGGATGTGATGTACGAGGCTAGGATAAGCTGTCGTAGCCTGTTGCCAAAGAGGGGTAAGTGATTAAAGCCTGCACAGTTCTAAGCACCATATTTAGAATCTGCGGGGTTTCAAGACTTGCACCCATTCCTTGCTGTGCTGCCAGATGTTGGCAACTGGTCCAGTTCCTACTGACTGTGCATGGATGGCAGCAGTTGGTACAGCAGCAAAGCAATCTGGAATGCTTCCGGAGATGCTGTACATTAACAAGTGTCACCCATCATTCACCTTTACAGAAGGCTGAAACAACTCCAATTTGCTGCCACTTCCCTCTTGGGAAACGGCCAAGATAAAGTTGCGCCTGGCAGCCCCATTTGTTTCACTCAGGTGTTTCAGCTGCCTTGCTGACCTCTATTAGTTTAAGTTTTAATTTAGATTAACCCCAGCACCCCAATTAACCAGCAAGGGGAAAAGCTAAGATGTGACTAGTCATAACTCTGAAATCAGAATTTATTGAAGTTAAAATTATTAATTGGGACGAAGGGCCAATCAAGTAAGGCTATTTCTTTTTAAACAGAGCTCCAGGCAAAAAAAGAAAAAAAAATCTTTCAGACTAAGAATTGCAAATAGAAATAACTTCTCCCCAGTAATTTCAGTTTATTTTATTAAGCCTATTTAATTTATGATACACTTTCCATCGAACAATGTACACTTCAATTAATGAGGACTAGAACATTTTTGATTGTCTCCCATGATCTCACACAATTATACAGCATTAATATCCCACATCAAGTACTTGCTTAGACACTCCAGAACAAAACAGAGTTCCCTATTCTTCTGACAAATGGATATAGTAAGAGAAGAAAAAGGAAAAAAGAATCAGGACCTCTGACAAGGAACAGTTGAGACCACACCAATCCTCTTTCCTATACCCTCTCATCATTACTTTTAAGACTCATTTATGGCAATAATTTTATCAAACACCATAGAGTGAATAAAAAAATTAATAGAAAGTCTCTCTTTTTAGGGTAAAACCCCAATATAGAATCACTTATTCTGGCTTTACATGTAATTTTCCTAAGAAGTTCCTTCCTTCATATCCATATGCATAGTACAGCCATCACTGTTAATCCTGCAACAAGCAGTTGCAAATTCTTTGGCAAAAGTTAACACACTAAGAATTCTACAGAGAAAAACATTATCTTGATAAACAATGGCTCATGTAAAACTGGTGTATCACAGCTGAACAACATCCTTAATTCTCCACTAAGCTAGAAAGGGTACAGCCTAAAGCATATTTCATTAAGAAATATAACTTATCATGAGACCCAGGAATACAGGAAGTTATTTTAGTTCTTTAGAATAGCCCAAATGTTTAGCCTACATTAACAGTCTCCAGCATCATTAAAAAGAGCAGCATGTCAGCAGATAGTAATGTCAGGAAAAGAACTGGGGGACATTTGTGAAGACATATCGGGAACTGGACCATATTTCAAATTCTACCAATTCTTTCTGTCTTCAAAGCACTATACTATTATTATAATCAACAGCAGCAGACACTCTCAGTACATACTTAACTGATTTGAACAGGCACAAAAAGACATTAAAAACAAAAGGCTTAATAAGAATAGAACCAGAAGTGCAATTCAAGAACTCTGGGCCCCAGACTTCCAGCTCCGTGTGCCACTCTAATAGTAATGGGACAAGAAACTTAACAACCTACAGAAAGTCCTCCATTATCAAAAACGGCTGAGAAAGAACAAACCACCTGATTCAAAGAATCTGAAATTGTTTTACAGATAATTTATACTCAAGCAATAACCAACAAAGTAGCTATAGCTGCTTCCATTTCAAAAGGAAAACATGTAACAGAAGAAAAGCAACAAATCCTGAATGACACAGTAAGTTAATTTTGAATGTAGGAGTTCTAACTCACTGTCTGACTCTTATCCTTCCAAAATAAGCTACCTTTGTTGTTCAGAGAACTTTATCAGTTGTTTTAAAATACTAAAATCTGATTTGTAACAAGAGTGTTAAGAAAAAAAAAAATCACACCTGGTGGTAAAAGTCATCATCATCAAAGATTTCTTCATCCAAGTCCTTCAGATGAGCATTGGCAGGGGCTTGAGGAAGGATCTCCTATATCAGTGAGGAGTAAGGAAACAGGGAATCCCAATGAGGTTATCAAAGAAACGTAGCTACTGCAAATAATATGTGTAACAGTCAAAGCACTGTTTTCCTTAAGTTAAAAACAAAATTAAAAAACAAAACAGTCCAACAGAAAAATAGGCAAAAATGTTGACAGTGGACAAAAAAAACCCCCACAAATAATCATATGAAAACATTTAACCTCATTCTAATAAAATACATGCAAATTAAAATGAGAAGATACCATTTTTCACCTCTAAGACTGGCAACACAGTACTGGAGAACATAGCTGGAGGGATGGAAATTAATGCAGCCTTTTTAGAGGCAATTTGGCAACATCTATCAGGATTTAGTGTATTAACATTTACACATCAAGAAATCTATCCATATGTTCACAAAAACACACAACTTGTGGCACTGCTTCTAAAAGTAGAAACAACATAAACATCCATTGTTTGAATAAATGATAGTACACATCCCTATCATTAAGAAAAATGAAATAGATCTCTATGTAATGATATGGAAAAGGTGTCTAGGATACATTACATTTTAAAAGTTATGAAATTTTTGGCTGGGCATGGTGGCTCATGCCTGTAATCCTAGCACTCTGGGAAGCTGAGGCAGGAGGATTGCTTGAGGTCAGGAGTTGAAACCAGCCAGAGCAAGAGTGAGACCCTGTAGAACCTGTCTCTACAAAAAATGGAAAACTTAGGTGGCTGTTGTGGTATGTGCCTGTAGTCCCAGCTACCTAGGGGGCTGAGGCAGGAGGATCGTTGAGCCCAGGAGTTTGAGGTTGCTGTGAGCTATGATAACACCACTGTACTCTAGCCAGGGCGACAGAGCAAAACTCTGTCTCACCAAAAAATATAAAAATAATAAAAGAATAAAAGCTATGAGATGTTTATAAATAGTTGCAATATTTTATATATTTATTTTATACACATGTTTATCCCATTTAGTAAAAAGACAATCATATTTATATATCTATAGATACATGAATTAAAAAGACCCAAATGTGACTGCAAATTAGTGCAACCTCTGTGGAAAAGAATTTGGAGATACCTCAAAGAGCTACAAGTAGAACTACTATTTGATCTAGCAATAGTACTATTAGGCATCTACTGAAAGGAACAAAGGCATTCCATAATAAAGACATTTGTACTTGAATGTTTATGGCAGCACAATTCACCACAGCAAGGATGTGGAAACAACCCAAGTTGCCCGTCAATCCATGAGTGGATTAATAAAATATGGTATATGTATAAAATGGAATACTACTCAATTATATTTTCCTGGACAGAGCTTGAAGCCATCCTCCAAAGTGAGGTATCACAAGACTGGAAGACTAGGCAGCACATGTACTTGCCATCAAACTGACACTGACTGATCAACACTGAAGTGCTCACATAATAGTAATATTCTTTGGGGGTAGGGGGTTTGGGGGTGGGTAAACTCACAACAAACAGACACGGTGAACGTTGTAGGGCAGGGAAGGGCACGTCTCAAATCATGATTGGGATGCGACAAAGTCATAACACGTAACTAAAATGTTTGTACCCCTATAATTTCCTGAAATGAAAAAATAAAAATAAAAAAAAGACCCAAATGCTTGAAACGTGTTACAACTTTTTTTTTTTTTTTTTAAAGAGACAGGGTCTCAATCCCTTACCCAGGCTGGAGTGTAGTGGTGCAATCATAGCTCACTGTAACCTGGAACTCCTGGGCTCAAGCAATCCTCCCCACTCAGCCTTCCAAGTAGCTGGGATTACAGGTGCATGTCACCACACCCATCTAATTCTTTTTTCTTTTGTAGAGCCTGAGTCTGGAGTCTGGCTATGTTGCCTAGAGGCCCCAAACTCCTAGCCTCACGCAATCCTCCTGCCTCAGCCTCTCAACAGGATAGAATTACGGGTGTGAGCCAACATGTCTGGCCTTGTTACAACTATTAATATTAACATGGTTAAATCTGAGGAGCTGAATTGTTCGAGTAGGGGGCAATTTTTCATTTTCATTTTTTATAAACTTAAAAGTATTAAGTACACATTTCTCTTATAATTAAAAAAATTTAAATGTTTCCTTTAAACAAAATAATTTGAATATTCTGCTATTGGGTCCTTTTCTAGAATACCTAAATGGCAAACATTAACCCTAAAAGTATGCACTTGCTTCAATACTGACATTTCCATAGAAAAAGCTTTAAAACTGAATTTTAAAAATTGGATTCAACAGCCGGGCGTGGTAGCTCACGCCTGTAATCCTAGCACTCTGGGAGGCCGAGGCAGATGGATCGCTCAAGGTCAGGAGTTCGAAACCAGCCTGAGAAAGAGTGAGACCCCGTCTCTACTAAAAATAAAAAGAAATTAATTGGCCAACTAAAAATATACAGAAAAAAAAATTAGGCGGGCATGGTGGCGCATGCCTGTAGTCGCAGCTACTTGGGAGGCTGAGGCAGAAGGATTACTTGAGCCCAGGAGTTTGAGGTTGCTGTGAGCTAGGCTGACGCCACGGCACTCACTCTAGCCCAGGCAACAGAGCAAGACTCTATCATAACAGTAGCCCCATTTTTCAAAACTTCCTCCTCCTAATACTCTCAGTTTCTTAACAATCCAGTAAACAGTGCTGTTTTCCTTTCTTTCACTAACTTCTTATACCAACAGGTTATACCTACAAGTTTTTCAGTTAATTAGCCTCATAGAAACTTTTTCCCATTATCACCCTGCATCACAGAGTTCTTACCGGTTCTCCTGGCAAGCTTTCTGGGACAGGCTGGGCTGCTGGTTCAGGTTTGCCAAGAACTCGGTAGATAGAGCGCTTGGTCTGTGTCCTTCGAAGTAATCTTTCTTTGTCCATTAGAATATGATCAATCTGAGTCAAGATTGAGCGTTCAAAGGCACCAAAACCCTGCAACGACATTAACCAGTGTCAGATAATGCAGAAAATCTGTGCTGAAGGCAGCTACATTGGTTTCTCTATCTTTCTGTGTCAGCGGAGAAATAGACAATCGTCTTTTCAGAAAAGATTTTCTGTTAAGGACTGAGTTTGTGAATGGCTATCATTGTTCTCAGGGAAAAAAAAAATTAGTCTCAAGCAGGTCATATCACTTTTCTATGCCCAGAGATTAACTTCTGCTACTTTAATAATTATTGTTTTAAAATCCATTTCTTTAAAGTATTTTGTATTTTCAGCACTTGAACACTACAAGGCCTCAATTTCAAGAATAAAACATTCTTTCTAATAAAGTTAAAATCCCAAACCTGAATGGTATTATATAAACCCCAGTGGCAGAAGTTCAGTACATTTTGCTACAGAAATGACTGATTACTATTACTTTGTAACAACATCCATACAAACAAGCTATATTTACAATGTTTTTAGGTCCACACAACCTATCTTACACACACACACGCACGCATGCACTTGCCTTCCCCAATTTTCCAGAAGCCAGCTTCGTTTTATCGTGCCACTTCTGAAGTGTGCGGTTCCTGTAGGCTGTAAAGTCAGCAAAGCGCTTTGCCATGAAGCTGGGGTACTCAGCCACCTCCAGCTTCCTCTTTTGCAGGACCCTTCTCTGCTGCTGCTTCTCTTTTACTGGCTCATCATCCTCACTAGAAATCTCTTCACTAGAAAACCAATAAGAACACTAAGTGCGCTGTAAATAAACACTACTTAAATAAATTACGTTCAGATGAAATAGAGAATGTTTATGCCTTATTTGTTGTCTACATTTAAAATATCACCAAAGATAAGATGGCTTCTTTTTTGTTTGAAAAGAATGTTCATGAGATCAATCAAAACACATGCAACTTTTCAAATAAATGTAAATATAACTGGTTTCAAAACATTTTTTAAAAGGTAAGCAAGCCATAAAAATAAATGAAGTTGTAAAAGCATCATTAGAAATGCGTATGAACCAGGCCTGTCCTATTACACGAGGGTCTTTAAAAATTAAACATATAATCATATTTCTATGACCTTAATCCTCAAATCAATAAGGGAAACATTTCTCTGTAACCAACTGTTCAGGTAAGATGAATAATATTAGTTGAACCAAACAGAAGACAAGTGGAATGTGAAGAAAACTTAAAGGGATAGGCGAAAGAATCAGCATTAAGCTGTGATGCTGTATATGTAACTGCCATGAGAATGTAGTAAAACTTCCAACTACGCAGCCAATAGCACTCAATAGATTACTGACCCCAGCACATAACAGGTGCTCAATAAACGTGAGCTTCCTTCTTGTCATTCCAATTAGTTCAGTCCAAAAAAATGAAACAAAGGACAAGCCCAAGGGAAAAAAGCAAGCAGGTACCACATATAGCAGCTGCGAAAAAAGGAGGGAAAAATCTTTATCAAATGTAATAATTTCAGAAAAGAAAAAGAGCTATTTTGCTGTTGTTTTCTGAAGTTTTTCCTTCTTTCAAAGTAACAGCGTCTTCCCTCATTGAAAAGGAGACGGTTGTGACCAGTGATTCCATGGTATGGAAAAAAAATGTTTCATAAACATTAATTTCATAAAAATGTGCTTTTATCTGCTAATTCCAATAGATCTAAAGAGAAGCCAAGTCTTTTGCCTAAGCCCACAAAGTGAACTAGGTACAACTAAATATAAAAATCCAAAATCTAATTCCAAATTTATGTGCCATCCTGACTACAAGTTAAATATAAGGGGCTCTTTCTATTTTACTAACATTAAGCCTGGAATCTACCTTAGAAGAACTTTGGCTCTCTCTTTCATAAATGTTAAGAAACTATCCAAAATGAAAAGAAATAAACAACTCCATAGTTCCATTTCCTCCTTACCTTCCTGCTTTGGGCTTTGTCCCATCTACTAGGTATCTAGTGTCTGGATATTGGAAAAGCAACTCTTCCTGAAGATCTACCAATGACCTCAACAATGCTTTAAGTGCCTTGTGACCTGGGAAATAAAGCACAGACAAAGGACAATTAGTTATCTACAATTCTCTAAAGCAGGAAATGCCTATAACTCATGACTCCTGAGCAGTTCTGGCTGGTGGGGATAAAAGCAGAAGGTGCAGGGTACTCAGGGACTGAGAAACTCTCTGAAATATAGAATTCCCAAATGGAAAAAATAACAGTGCCTACCTCATAAGATTGTTGTGAGGAACAAGTAAGATCATATGTTTAAGAGCTTAGAAAAGCGCAAAACAGTGAGAGTTCAATAAATTGTCAGTTCTTAAATGCATTAAGTGTGACAAGCTCCTTTATAACCATTAACTTGTTCTGTTGGTGTTAAGTTTTGGGGGTATCGTCCTACAGGTTACTCACTGACCTCCTGGATTATCCCTGTATCAATCAGCTGCTTAAGCAATTCCTCTTCTCTGAAAGAGCACAACTGAGTCCCAGGACCCTTGCCACCACACCTCCCCCTCTCCCAGGAGATCTCCTCTGCCTCGAGTTTGAGCTGCCACACCGTTCACCCAGTCCCTCAGCACATATTCTTATGGAAAGTTCCCGTTCACGTATGAAAACCCACGTTAATGGCTTTTTATTTGCAGTCCTGAATTGTTTATTAAAAATTTGTACCTCTTGGGAGTGATCACATGTAAAAACAAAAATTAAAAAAAATTGTACATCAAGAACATACATGTGTGTAACATATTCGCTCAGGATTAAGTATATAGTCTATGGCTAAAAACTTTCAGAATAAAAACTGGTTCTTCTGAGAACTGAACTCTTACCTTTTCTATCAGAATAATCCTATTAAAGAGGCTAACTAGATACTGATAATCACCATTTATGTGTTGAAAGCACTCCAGACACCTTCTTAATACCAAACTTTCACATTTCCTGCAACTGCCAGAAAATCTTCACATGGATGCTCCATCACTAATTCAAACATACCATGTCAGAAACAGAACTTTTTCTTCCTTTTTAATACTTCTCCCTTGTCTGAAATTCTCTGCTCTGTTTAATGTGTTTTCACAGGAGATCACTGACATTTGGTGCTCTTGGTCTATACATCTAATTGGTTGCTAAATCCTGTATTTTCCATTGTAGTATCACTAATAATTGTCCATTTGTCTCTGGCCATGCTTCTACCACTCCTTCCCTCTTTCCCTTACGTAACTGTAATCTTCTCACAAGCACCTCTATTTCCATTCAGCTACCCCACACTTGTTTTTATTTTACCTTCCATACAAACTTCAGCCCACACAAATTTTGGTTAAATGATTTTTAAGGTCTTATTTTATCTGTCTTTTCTGCTTCAGCCTCTACCTGCCCAGCATGAGCAGCCTTCTCACTATTTTATATCCCAGCCTGTTTCATCAATGGGATGAAAACCCATGAGTTAGACAAGATCTCCAGACATTTTACACTACGGTGTTCTATTTCAACACATACAAAGTGAAGAACTAACCTACCTGAGAAGGCCTTCTTAGACTGATCAGCAGGAACTCAATGATCCAACAATTACTCCGCATTCTTTCAAATAATCTCTATATAAAACTATATAACTTCCTTATTTAAAATAAGATCCTTGATCACATCTTTTCTAAATTCTATACTCTAATCCCTTTATAATCAATGCATATCATGCCACTGGGAGGATTTGTAATATATAAATATTAACTGAAAAAAATCCAAAATACCTTGTGTTCCAAACCAAGGTTCTCAATCTGTTGCTCCCAATCTTAAGAAAAAGAAGAAAACCCTAAACTTTTCACCAAATATGGAGATAAAATTTTATTCTCATAAGGAAAAAGTCAATACAGAATTATTCTTCTGTCAGCTTTTGGGAAATGGATTAAGTTAAGATGAAAAGCAAAAAAAAAAAAAAAAAGAATAGACAATTTTAAAGGTAAGAATTAGTCTAAATGTGCTAAGTGTGTAAGTAGAACAATGCAAAATTATGTAAACACATGGAAAACTTTTAAAGAAATGAGGAAAGCAAAGAATACAGATAACTATAGATACTACTACCACAAATGATCACCTGTTAAAAGAGCTGAGAATTGTAAACAGATATGCTATAGTAGCTAAGGTTATGAAAGTGTATGTTGTAGCAAGAAAATAGGAAAGACATTAATACCTGGAAGGGAGCCCATGAAAATACAGAAATCTCATCTCACTCAAATTCTACGTTAAGTATTACCCAGTTTTTACCCTTCTTTTCTAGAAACGGCTATATCTTAAGAGACAGATCCTGTGTTCTCCAAAGTGAAACCACAAATCAATTTCACATTTGCAAAGTAGCTTTAAAAATTTTCCCAGACCAAACCTTGAAAGTATTAGGCTAAGTGAAATAAGCCAGTTAGAGAAAGAAAAATATTCTATAATTCCACCTATATATGAAGTAGTTAAAACAGTCAAATTCATAGACAAAGAAAGTAGAACAGTGGTTAGTTCCTAGAGGCTGGGAAGAAAGGGAATGGGAAATTACTGTTTAATGGGTATAGAGTTTCAGTTTGGGATGATGAAAAAGTTCAGGAGGTAGATGGTGGTAATGGTTACATAACAGTGTAACTGTCCTTAATGACAATGGACTATATACACTTAAAATGGTTAAAATGGTAAGCTTTATGTCATGTATATTTTACCATAATTTTAAAGTAATATTTTTAAAAATCCCAAGACCAGAGTATAATAAAAAAAATCCTACTATCCCAGTCATCTCTGTATAGAAAAACATCATCTATAATCCTTCAAACTCACCCTGTTAAAGAAGAACAGGAAAAAAAAAATGGAACATTATTCAGACTCAAAAAGGAAATTCTGATACATGCTACAACATGGATAGGACTTGAGGATATTGTGCTGAGTAAAATAAGCTAATTAGAAAAAGATAAATACTGCATGATTCTACTTATATGCAGTCCAAATCAGAGAGCAGAAGCAGAATGGTGGTTACCAGGAACTAGAGAGAGAGGAAAATAGGGAGGTATTGCTTAATGGGTATAGAGTTTCAGTTTGTAACTGAAAAAAGTTATGCAGAATGGTTGCACAACAATGTGAATATACTTAACACTACTAAACTCTACACTTAAAAATGTTTAAGATGGTAAATTTTGCTACATACTTTTTACCACAATAAAAAATTATAATAAATAAGAAGAGCAAGATGCCTGTTCCTTACTTCCTCTAGGTACCACGTGTCCATGAATCTAAAATATAAAATCAAGAACCACACAGGGAATAAGCTGCAAAGCAGTCTATAACGTTTATAGCTGCTTGCCCCCAACAAGCAAGTCATAATTTGACTCTAACATGTAACATAACCGAGAATTGTGAAAACATCCAGTGAAAGACTACAACTTTAAAGGGCCACTTTCAAGTAGCTACACAAGCCCTTTTATTTTGTTCAAGTCAGTTTTAAAAAAATCCATTGCAGATATATTAGACAGCATATCAATCCAACGAGAAAGCAGAGAGCCAATATCAGTAAATCAAAGTGTGCCTTTCTGTTAATACTCTCTCATATGTTCTCATTTTATACACCCCTTCACCCAGTCAGAAAGTAGCCCTGAAGTATTTAGGCTCCATTCAGGGATAGCACTACCATGCATCAAAGTGTCAAGAGACCTACCAGAGATGAAATCTGCAATTCTGGGCTTCTAACCACCAAAAGCAAATGTCACCAGTGCCCCCAACGCACGGACAACTTCCTATAAAGGGATTTAGAAGACAGAACCTAATTCTCATTTCTTTGTAACGTTAGTGACACATTTCCTTCTAGATGGTACGTAAAACCTAAAAGATAATGGGGCAATCCTTTGCTGAAGGTAGTAGGCCTCCTCAAAGCCAGAGCTGACAAGAATGAGGAAAGACTCTCCTGGAGACTCAAATTCAACAGAGAATTCTTCCCAGCCAAAACAAGCAAATAAACAAACAAACCATAAACCCTCTTTATTATTCATATAGGATGGAATTCTATTTGTTCAGCCCTATGAATAATAAATAGAAGAAATCAACAGTTTCTAATTCACCTCTAATTTTTCTCCCAATTATTGTTCAGAGTCAAAAGTTAACAAATGCAGCAAAGATGCATATACTTTCTTCTCTCTCCCTCTTGGCACGTGGCCACAAAACAAATGGGAGACTATCAAGGATGTATATGTTTATTTTGCCCTACATGGTCCATTTCCAGAGGCCTTTTCCCTTAAGAGGAGATTAAGAAGGACATACGCCTCACCATATTACCGAGATTCAACCTAAGCATCTGGTCACCAGCTTTAGGAATAATTCTGAGCAGAGAATAAATGGAAAGAGTATTTTACTGAGTGTTAGGAGCCCTTTATTTTAACTGACACTATCACTAACTAGTCATGTTACACTGAGTAGACCAATTTAATCTGAGTCTCAATTTTCTCATTTATAAAACATATATAATCCTTTGCCTGTTGATCTCACAGAACTAACGTAAAAATAATAACAGTGTTATTACATATTAAGGTATTTTGGAAATTAAAAATGTAAAAATAGAGGCATATTACTATCAAAAAATCATCATCTTTTACCAGCCTAAGCATAGTGAGATCCAGTCTCTACAAAAAATAGAAAAATTGGCTGGGTGTGGTGGCACAAGCCTGTGGTCCAGCTGCTAGGGAGGCTGAGGCAAGGGTATCGCTTAAGCCCATGAGTTTGAGTTTGCAGCAAGCTGTGATGATGGCACTGAACTCTACCCAATAAAGTAAGACCCTGTCTCAAAAAAAAAAAAAAAAATTCTCTTTCACATGATGAAAATCTTTTATACTCTGCTTACACCGATTTCCAGTGCTAGGATTGGACTGTATTCACAGACTCCTATATTGGTTATTCATTTACATGCTACCATATGCAAGCATTGTATATATAAAATGTCACCAATCTAAAAACCATTTTCACCTAACAGCTTTATTTTTTTCCCTGATTCATCTAGGCTGTCCGACATAAAATTGCAGGCAGAGAATAAGTTTAGACATAGGCTCACAGTTTATTCATTAAATTATAAACCAATAAGTAAAATTTCTGGCAATAGGATGGACAGGGGACTAGGAAGAGTTAATGTATAAAGTAAAACAAAGCTTACCTTATCAGTTTTTAAATATCTATACAGTCATTTTAAAACAAATATGCAAACATACAATTATTTATGTACAGGTACAAATAAACTTCCACATTCCTATTACCCCAGATAAATACATTGAACCGGAATTTACAGATTACAACAGCATTTTTTTTCTCCTTCAAAAGTAACTCTAGAACTAGAGCTAAACTATAGGTCAAAATGACACAATATATTGGCCTGAGAACAATACTTTTCATTCAAATCCACACAAGCCTGCCACTTGCACTAGTCATCCCCAGCAATTAATCCCCCAAGAAAGACGTTTGATTAAATCTTTTCAAGCAAATCCTTTGCTTTGCTTTTGTTAGTTCACTTCTTGTCAACATCTATTAAAATATGCCTTTAATTCTCCCACAATCTTAAAAAACACCGATTCCACTGTCTTCAACTTTAATCAACTGTATGGCCAGCATTTTTCATTTCATAATAATGTGCTGCTTGGAATTCAAGAGGCAGGCTCAGCATCAATCATCTGGTAAGAATTTTTCCACTGCAATAAATATGCAAATGAGGAGAGCCAGTCAGTCGTATTTCAGGCCCGACTTGCTAGTGTTTTAAAAAAGACACAAATTTATTAATTGCCGGTGGCCAGAGGAATCCTATTACTTTGGGCATTGATTACAAAGCTGTGTGAGTGATTATTGTGCAACTCGCGGGCTACCCAGGCATGAGGAAAAATTATTAAAGCAAGGCAGAGATTATCAACTCAGAATAACAATAAGCCTTAACATTTAGGCCCTAACTTCTTCAACAAAGAATTACGTGAAGGCTCCACTGTATCATAATTCCGAATTCTGTCAGTATTGCTGTTTGGGCTTGTTCTATATTCCCCAAGCAGAATGGCGTTACCAGTAAGGGAAGAGGACTGCAGGTTACAGATTCCTCAACACCAAGCATTTGGATAATTTGCTATCATTTCCAATATATGTCCAACTAGAATTTTTATATATCCATGTGTATATACACACATTCAGGTATGTGCATGTACATATATATTCAGAGATGTAGATAAATGTGCACTATTATGAGGACCATATTTTAACTGGAATAGTATAAGGAGTTCTGTCTTAGTGTGTTAATTAGTTTTGTGGACTAAAAGCAGAATATTTTTGAATGGTACCAAATAACCACAAGGATAACTTTTCAAAGCAGAGCATGAGGACTTACATTCTAAAATCATGAAGGCTAAGCCAAAAGCTGACTTGGGTTTTCATACCTCAGGGCACCAGAGTAGAAGGCATGCAATCTATGGAGGAGTCTACGGAGGAAACAGCTTGATAGGCTAATTCTGAATGCAAAGTGTTTTTGTGAGAAACATTCAACCCAAGATATATTAAATCAAACAAGAAAGAGGGCTCAGTGGACAAAACTTATTTTTTCCTCTTAAGAGAATAATGTGGGGAATTGGGGTAGTGAATGGAGGTTGAAATAAGGGAGAGATGAAGAGACATAGGATAAAATATATGTTTTGAGTGAGCCTCCTCATAGAAAGAAACAAAAAGAAAAAAATCCTTAACATTTTACATTACTGCCACACTAAGTAACATGATAGATAGTGTGCATTTGAGTTCTGTGGAGGGACATCCCACTCAAGCTGTAATTTCTGACCAGGCATGAATTTATAAGGAAGGGAAAAGAACTGCAGAATTTCTTAGGTTTCCCTGAATACTCTCTCAAATACCTTGATGAAGTGTGTCAATAAATCCTTAAAAAGCCCTATAGGACACAGCAATCTAACTGATCAATGTACTTCCCGAAATCCACTACAGTTACCCTCCACTTCATGGTTCCCAGACAACCTCCATTGCTACTGAGCACTTTTCCTAATAAGGAAGATTTATTTTCCCCCTTTATTTTTTATTTTTTTATTTCAGCATATTATGGGGATACAAATGTTTAGGTTACGTGTGTTGCCTTTTCTCCCCTTCCCCCCAATTTTCCCCTGTTAGAATGCAACATTTTTAGTTTTGTTTTGTTTTTGTTTTTTCTTTTGAGACAGATTCTTTTTGCTCTGTCACTCAGGCTACAGTGCAATCGTGTCATCATAGCTCACTGCAACCTCAAACTCCTGGGCTCAAGTGATCCTCCTGTTTCAGCCTCCCTAGTAGTTGGGACTATAGGCTCGTGCTACCATGCCCAGCTAATTTTTGTTTTTTGTAGAAACGTGGTCTCACTATGTTGCTCATGCTTATCTCAAACTCCTGGCCTCAAGCAATCAGCCTCCCAAAATGCTGGGATTACAGGCATGAGCCACCACACCAGGCTCCATTTTCCCCCTTTAAACAGAAAGAGTAAATGCTCAGAATACGAGGTACTTAAAATCCAAGTTTATTTATAATTACTGTAATTATTTAAACTGTCTAACAGTAGTTACTCAGGGAGAGTAGAGATACTTTCTATATGCTATATTTTTGAAATGTTTGAATATTTTATAAACACATATTACTTTTATAATTTAAAATTATTAAAATTTAAAATAAACTTTAAAGAAAAGAAACTTATTAAAAATAAAATCAATAGGGAGGCTGAGGCAGAAGGATTGCTTGAGCCCAGGAGTTTGAGGTTGCTGTGAGCTAGGCTGACGTCACGGTACTCACTCTAGCCCAAGCAAGAGAGTGAGACTCCGTCTCCAAAAAAAAAAAAAAAAAAATTAAATTAAAACTACAATCCAAGTAACCTCTGTTTCTTTTCAAATAAAGTCTGACTCTTTCCTATTATAAAGTCTTTAAAGAAACAGCCTCTGGGCCGGCAGCGGTGGCTCACGCCTGTAATCCTAGCACTCTGGGAGTCCAAGGCGGGAGGATCGCTCAAAGTCAGGAGTTCTTGCTCAGGAGTCTGAGCAAGAGTGAGACCCTGTCTCTTCTAGAAACAGAAAGAAACTAATTGGCCAACTAAAAATATGTATAGAAAAAATTAGCCAGGCATGGTGGCACATGCCTATAGTCCCAGCTACTGGGGAGGCTGAGGCAGGAGGATTGCTTGAGCCCAGGAGTTTGAGGATGCTGTGAGCTAGGCTGACGCCATGGCACTCTAGCCTGGGCAGCAGAGTGAGCTCTGTCTCAAAAAACAAAAAACAAAACAAAAAAAAAAGGCAGCAGCCTCTGAGGTGGTGAAACTGCCCCTAACCAAATGCCCAAGTTCTCTATATAGTATGGGTCTGGAAACAGCTTTGAGGAAAATGGGGATTCCATGCAAAATTAAGCATTCCTCTCTAAGGATCATTCATCGTTGTTAAAACACATGGCATTTTGTACTGTAAGTCTGATTTTACTACATTTAAGCTGCTTCAGGGCAGGGACCTACTTCGTCCTGTCACTCCAGTATCTAACACATCATACCTGGACCATAAAAGTTATTCTACAAATGTTTTTTTCATTTCAGAGATGATGCCTAAATCACATGGTAGAACATCTGATTACGCTATTGTTCCCAAAACTAAATGCTGACAAGTAAACAAAACGTGGACTACATATTTCCTAACTTTAACATCAACTATATGTCCTCAACAAACTGACCTTTTATTAGCAGAAGCAAAATAGTCGAGCTTAACATTTTCTTTGTTATAAAATACCTTACCAAGATACATAAGCTATTGCTAGGTGTCTCAAAACCATTTTATCAGACTTAGGAATTTATCATTTTTTAATTTTTTTTTAGAAACAGGTTCTCACTCTGTTCTCTGTCACCCAGGATGGAGTGCAGCAGTGGCATCATCATAGCTAACTGCAACATCGAACTCCTAGGCTCAAGCGATACTCCTGCCTCGGCCTCCCGAGTAGCTGGCACCACCACACCTGGCTAATTTTTCTATTTTTTGGCAGAGACAAGGGTCTCACTCTTGCTCAGGCTGGTCTTGAACTCCTGACCTCAAATATCCTTCTCCACTTCAGCCTCACAAAGTGTTGGAATTACAGGTGTGTCGTGAGCCACCACACGTGATAAAAGTTAGTTTTTATGTCTTTAAAATTGCTGGGATGGGCGTGGTGGCTCACACGTATAATCCGTGGGACTTGGGAGGATGATGACACCACTGCTCTCCAGCACAGGCAACAGAGTGTGACTCTGTCTCAAAAGCAAAACAAACAAAAAAAAAGACCAACTAACTTTTGTTAGGCATGTTACAATTCATTCTCAGGAAGAATTAGTAATTATTACCATTTAAATGGATAATCTGAGGCTCAGAAAATAACAGTTTTAATAAAATAAAAGATTCTTTTAATATTAGTAAGACTAAGAGTTGTTTATTTTCGAACTCAAAATGAAACATATTGAGAGGTTGCTTATGTAACAACACTTAAGTGATGCTGTGAAAATAATTTGCCTATAACCACACCTTACTAGGAGCTCCCTGAGACCAGGGACTATACACTATTCACCTGGGTATGTTTGGTGTTGGCAAATGGTAGACTCTGTATTGTTGAATAAGTAACTGAATAAAAATAACATCTTAATATCTTTCTTGGTATGTACGTTTTACATGTGCATTTCAAGTCTTCAAAGAACTAACTATATGTATAGTACTAGTGTTTATTCACATAACCCTTTCAAGGAGAGGAAAACAAACATTGTGGCCAAAGAGCTATACCCTGAAAAGATTGCACTATCACTATTAAGATTAATAGTTAACAGTAAAGACCTACTAAGTACCAGGCACTAGTTTAAGCATTTTTATAAGTATTAACTCATTTAAATCCTCACAACAATCCTTTGAAGTAGATACTATTATTATATCACCATTTTACAGATAAGACAATGAAACTACTACCAGCTTAAAAAACAGTTGCACAGTTTTCATTTTCTAAATAAATGTATCCTTGAGGGTTATGTATCATAACTATGTGGAAAACAGAGTGTAACGAAATATTCAATTACTTAAAAAATGACAAAACTTTCCTCCCCATACCATCACACGATAAAAAACACTAGTGAGGCTCTGTTAAAATGTCATGTCTAAATCTGGTTCCCACACTTGAAAAAACAAAGTGGAGAAACTAAAGCAAGCCCAAATAATATGGATGGAAAGCAGGTCCAGTAAAACAAGATACAGCAACACTTGCTTAATCTGAAAAAAAAAAATGCTAAGAACTGCATTAACAGTCTCCAAAATTCAAATGGCGAAAAATGCCAGAACAGACACTTAGCTTCACTAATAAAAAAAATTTTTTTAAATTAAAAACTTAAAACAATGTGATATTTTTCTGATAATGCTTGATGCTGGCAAGGATGTGAGGAAGGAAAGGGGTCCTCTCCATACACAACTGATGAGAGTTCAGCAATCCAGTAAAAAACAGAAAGCAATCCAATAAAATATTGAAGTTTTACACAGGCATATTTCCTGACCCTACTATTCCACTTCTAGAAATTAATCCTAAGGAAATAAATCTCAAAGTAAAGAGGTTAAGTACAAAAATATTATTTTCAGCATTGTTTACAGAGGGTAAAAACTGCAAACATACTAAGTGGCCATTTAGAGGGGATTGCTTAAATTAATTTTAGTTTAATCAGATAACTTAAAGCAGCTGTTGAGAAGGCTAAGTATAAAATGGAACTCGGGGCCAGCCACAGTGGCTCACGCCTATACGTCTAGCACTTTGGGAGATCTAGGTGGGAAGATTGCTTGAGGCCAGGAGTTCCAGACTAGCCTGAGCAAAAGCAAGACCCCATCTCTACAAAAAATAGAAAAATTAGCCAGGCATGGTGGCATGCGTCTGTAGTCCCAGCTATTTGGGAGGCTGAGGCAGGACGATCACTTGAACCCAGGAGCTTGAGGGTGCAGTGACCTATGATGATGCCACCAAATAGGCATCAGAGTAAGACCCTGTCTCAAAAGAAAAAAAAAAAAAGGAAAAAGAAAAGAAAAGAAAGAAACTTAGTTTGAATAAACTAAACCATAAAAAACTTTTTGGGATAAATGAAACAATCTGAATATGAATGAAGTAGACATCTTAGACAATTATTAGCAATATTAATTTGGTTAGGTGAGATGATAGTGTCATGTAAGAAACATCCTCATTTTTTAGAGCCATATATAGAAATATTTAGAGGCAAAATTTTGCATATGGGCCGGGCGCGGTGGCTCACGCCTGTAATCCTAGCACTCAGGGAGGCCGAGCCAGGCGGATCGCTCAAGGTCAGGAGTTCGAAACCAGCCTGAGCAAGAGTGAGACCCCGTCTCTACTAAAAATAGAAAGAAATTAATTGGCCAACTAAAAA